>CATIWQ010932542.1:0-20461 GCA_949673415.1 Euphorbia schlechtendalii | reverse complement strand
TTAATAATATGATACTGAATTTATAAGTATTTTTGTGTAATTGTTGCCCTTAGTAAACGAGTTGAAAAATGGGTTAGGGTAGATTGGCGCCAATAAAGGGGGGTACAGTACTGTACAAACAATTGGAGCTTTGTCTCCGGGCTTGACCGATATTGTGATATGATTATATTGTGATTGATATGGAAACTTCGACTTTGGGCTTGTCCGATAAATGTTAATATATTGATATTGTGAAGAATTGATATTGAAGCTTCGGCTTCGGGGCTTGTCCGCTCCCGTACCCACTACCGTTATTCACTTCCTAGTTTACCTTGGGTGAAACATATTATTCTAGTTTTGAAAATTTTGATATAATTATTATTATAGCTAATTGTGATTTATAATATTGGTTTTGCTTTATATTTATATCGTTGTTTTTAATTACTTTATTTTATAAAGTAATATATGTGCTTTGTTTGATAGCATTATTTTTGAGTTGCAATTAGTGTACACCACTAAGCAAATTGCTTAGCGTGTAATTATTTTCTACACGCAGATTCAGAAGCTTTGTAGATAGAGTGGATCAAAGGGATATAGTGGATCAGCTTAAAGAGTTCAAAAATGAAAAGATTCAAGGTGGATAAATAAAAATTTCATGTAACATTTTGAATTGTAAAATAATGGCATGTACTAATTAGTTTGAGGATTGAGAATTATATTTTGATAATATTTGGAGTTTCGTATATGAATATTGAAAGTAAATTTGTTTAATTATTAATGTGAAATATGATGAATTAATAAGTTACTGTTACCGTGATACTTTCGATCAGGGGGTGTTACAATACCAATGGCTAATGAAGGGAAAAAATGGATTCAATCTCTGCGTTCTAGTGATGAATATAACACCAGGGTGAATGCATTTTTGGAAAATGCATTTGCAACTTTTGTCGAAGGGAAAAAAATCTGCTGTCCCCATTTCTATGTCTCCCATTCAAAGTTTGACATGTGTTGGACACAAAGGAAAGAGAAACCCACTAACAAGAAAGAGAAAATTAAAATGAATAAAAAATTTAAAAAACTTACACATGTCAAACTTTGAATGGGAGACATTGAAGGGGACACACAAATGGGGATAACAGATTTTTTTCCTTGTCGAAGGAACCCAAATGAGGTGTCCTTGCAAATACTGCCGTATTAAAAAATGGCATTCTCGTGATGTGATCTTTGAATATCTCATCTGTAATGGACCTTCTCCAACTTATACTCAATTCATCTACGATATTTCAATCATAGAGATGTCAACGCCGTCCGAAGATGACTTAAAAATGATGTTGCATGCCACTTATCGAGATGCTATCAATTGTGATGGTTAAAATGAAGGGCAGGATGTAGGGAAGTATAAAGAAGCTAATGCAGATGCACGAAAATTTTATCAGCTTGTTGAGGAGGGAAAATAGCCTTTATATCCTAGCTGCATTAATGTTACTACTCTAAGTTTTATTGTCAAGATGTACCACATCAAGTGTGAATACGGATTCTGAAACTTGCTTCACAGCGATTATGGAATTTCTGAAGCTCGCTTTCCCCCATGCCAACATACCAAAACCTTTTAATCATGCCAAGAATACCATCAAGGATTTAGGTCTTGACTACCAAAAGATAGATGCATTTCCTAATGATTGCTTGTTGTATTGGGGTGTCAATGAAAGTGAGGAAGTTTGCAAAATTTGTGGATTATCTAGGTGGAAAGTGGTGAAAAATAACGGTGCTCTTATTAATGAAATCAAAGGACTGATTCCACATATTCCAACTAAGGTGATGAGGTATTTTCCATTAAAACTAAGGCTGCAAAGGATGTTTTTGCCCAAAGACTTCGCTAAACTTATGACATGGCATGCCGAAGAACTAAATAAAGATGGCAAGCTAAGTCATCTAGCTAATGGCGAGGCATGGAAGGCTATGGATGCCAACTATCCCTTATTTTCTTTAGAAAAATGAAATGTTAGATTGGGTTTAACATCCGATGGCTTCAATCCTTATCGCACAATAAGTATAACTTATAGCATATGGCCTATTATGTTGGTCAATTACAATTTGCCACCTTGGTTGAGTATGAGAGCAGAGAATCTTATTCTCTCAACACTTATACCTGGTCCAGAATCTCCCAGAAACAACATTGATGTCTATATGTAGCCCTTAATTACGGAGCTGAAAGATTTATGGGATGTTGGCATACAAACATATGATGTTAAGGCTGATGAGACCTTTACATTGAGTGCAAGTGTATTATAGACCATTAGTGATTTTCCTGGATTAGTGGTGTTATCAGGGTATAGTACAAAAGGTTTCCTAGCTTTTCCACCGTATAATTATGAGACCACTTCAATGCATTTGAAAAGTAGCTAGAAAATGTGTTACATGGGTCATAGGAAATTTCTTGATGAATCACACATGTATAGGTTTGACAAGAGAAGAATTAAAATGGGAAAGGCTCCTACACCTTTAAGAGGAATTGACATTGAATTTTTACTAGTCGATTATGACAATGAGTTTGGGAAGAAAAAGAGAAAGCGAAAGACTAGTGACGATTTACCTTGGAGGAAAAAGTCTATATTTTTTGAACTACCTTATTGGAAATATAATTTGCTTAGACATAACTTGGATGTCATGCATATAGAGAAGAATGTTTTTGACAATATAGTAGGCACTTTACTAAATATTAGTGGTAAGATAAAAGACCACTTAAAGGCTCGTCAAGATTTGGGCATTTGAAAAGAGTTGCACCCTTATCCTGCAACTTTTGACACATGTCCTCCTGAGTATCCAACAACCACCTTTAACATGACGAATGATGAGAAAGACATATTCTGTTCTGTTTTGTCAAAGTTCCATACGGATATGCTTATAATATTAGTCGGTGTGTTAACATGAAAGAGAGGAAACTGTAGGGATGTAAGAGTCATGATGCTCATTTCATGCTCCAATATTTACTGCAATTTTGTGTGTTGAAATCGTTGAAAGTTGAAGTTGCATTACCTTTGATTAGATTGGGTTCTTTCTATAGAGGTATATGCCAAAATGTTGTGGATTTGGGCGACATTGCAAAGTTGCAAGAAGAAATTGCAGAAATGCTTTGTGAGTTTGAGGTCACATACCCACCTTCATTCTTTGATGTAATGATTCACTTGCAAATTCATCTTTGTAAAGAACTTGAACTTGGTGGTCCGGTGCATACTCGTTGGATTTTTCCGATTGAGCAATATTTAGGCAAACTAAAATCATACGTTCAGAACTGAAGTAAACCAGAAGCATCCGTAGCTGAAGGGTATCTAGCTGAAGAAAGTTTGATGTTTTGTTTAAGATTTTTTGGCGGAAATGACAACTTGAAGGCATCTTCTGTGTTCGAAAGATCCAATAGTCCTAGTGAGGGGTATGCTTTAGGGACACAGAGAAACAAAGATGGGGAAAAAATACATTTGGATGATGATGCATCTGACAAAGCTCATCAGTACATGTTATTCAATTCCGGGAATAAGGAAACAGAGACATTAATCAAGTAAGAAATTATAACTCCATTTTTAATTCACATATAAAAATGTTAGTAAATTAGTATATCTTATTTTGTTACTCTATTCACATTTTTAGGGAACATAGAATATTGATAGACAATCAAGTCCAATCTAGGAAGTACAAAAGAGAAAGAGAACAATCTATAGAATTTCATAAATGGCTTGAGGAAAAAGTAAATAAAATGGATAACCCTTCATTGGAATTGGCAGCATTGGCTAAGGGTCCCAATCGATCAATTTTGTGATTTAGTGGCTATGCGGTGAATGGATACAGATTCCACACAAAGCAAAGAGATGCTAAGTGTACAACCCAAAACAATGGAGTCTTTTATTCAGTCTTGATGACTGGTTTTTCCAGTTCCAAAGATGAAAATCTGATAGTTGCGAATGTCAACTACTATGGAGTAATAGAAGAAATTGTTGAACTTAACTATTGGGCCGTGCATTCTGTTGTTTTGTTAAGGTGTTGCTGGTACTAGGAAGAAAAGTGTCGATTTGGTTTGACTCGGGTGAACTTCAACAAGTTGTGCCAAAAAAATGATCCTTTTGTTATGGCTTTGCAAGTTCAACAAGTATTTTATGTTGCTAATCTAACTAAAAAAGGCGTGCATTATTTGTTGAAGAAAAACGAAATGGAGTGTCGTAATGAAGTGCAACAAACAGATTATGGACTTGATATTTGATACATTAATAATCGACAGTATTGTACATATTATGTCTGTAAAGAGCTTCAATAATTTTTTAGGTATAATAAATTATATGTGAACTTTTACTGTTTGTTTTGATTTGGGATTACATCTTGGCTTGCTGTTATCATTTTGGACTTTCTTAGTTTCGTTGATTTTTTAAATATATTCCTTGATTTGTTGCCTTGATTTTGCCTTTCTGTTTTACAAATATTTGTCATTATTTTTCTGATTTATGTAAATCTTGCCTATTCTAATTTTGTTGTTATTGTTTAACATAGATACTCATACTTACCAACAAGATGTGGCTTACCTTTTACAACCAGGGAAAATTCCATAGCAAGGCCTATGTAGGAGGGGCAAAACATGAAATCGATTCAGTCATCGATCCGAATAAATTTGGACTTTGTGAGTTGGCATAGTTTATGAAAGAGGATCTTGGTTACATTGAAATCGGAGGAGTTTACGTAAGAGGGCAGTCTGGTAGTTGGGAATTTGTAGGTTGCAGTGATACGAGCGTCGTTGATTACATTTCAAGGTTTGAAGGGCCGAGGCATTATGGAATTCTACATTGACATTGTTGTTGATCCATCTATAGAACCATTGCCAAAACTACAGCCACATGTAGAGATGAGACAGGGACCAAACTTTTGTGAAGGTATTAAATTTTTTATTCTACCATCTTTGGTTTTCTATGGTTGCTGTAATATAGTAATAGGTACACCAGTTCTCTGAAACTTCGATATTAGCTTGCTTGTAAAATTTTGAGATTAAAAAATGATATAGAAATTCTCTATTTTCATTGATTGTCAAATTTATAAAAACTTGTGCTCAGATTACATATTGAGGAAAAAATTTGAATGCAAAGTACAAGTTAGTCATTAATAGGGAATGTAGTAGAAGGTTAATCATTAAAAAGTTGGATCCAAAATACAACTTTCAAAGTCATAGGGCTAGTAGCAGATGGTTTAAAATCGGGTCGATAGTAGAGTCATTGATCTATTTGTTTCTAGAAAGCCATTGATCTTTTATTGTTTAATTGATTTTGTGTAATATAAATTTTGTGTTCTGGAACGTTATTGTTTAATCTAAATTCATGTTCTGTTGAGTTCTTTAGTTTAAAACTTAGGTAACTAAGATAACTTATTTCTTTTAAGATTTATGTAATTATGATGTTGTAGTTTCTTATATATACAGAACAACAAGCTCTAATTTCTATCTGTCATGTGTTGTTCTGTATATCTTATTTAGCTTCAAACTTTTCAGATACGAACACAAAATTTTAGATCAAGTTAGCCATTTTTTCATTGAAGTCCTTCGATTTTTTGCATATTTTAGTCATTTGGTTGAAGTAAAAAAAGCTAAGTACAAGTGCTGATGCAAAAAATATGAAATTGAGGAAAGTTATTGGAATGAAGCGTAAGATGTATGTGACCATAGCTGCAGTGAAAGTAGCCGAAGAAGTCGGAATTGAGGAAACAAAAGCAAGGAGAATTGTTAAAAATAAGGAGCGATTTGCTTCTCTTCAATTGAAAAAGCTGGCTGATGGTTTGAGTGCTCCTGGAGGTAAAACTGCCGAAGATGATGCCCAAAATGATGGCAGTGATGATTACAATCCGGTCGATGAAGAGGGATAAGAAAGTGAAGAATCTGATAATCATGCAAAGGTGTGTGCTTTGTGTTTATTTTTTTAAAAGTTGCGTAATTTGAACTTTTATAATGTGATACATTATAAGCAGGAAAGGGAGAGTTTGTATACAGAGCGTGCCACAAGTCGGCGGACTACCCGATCGTAATCAAGTTTTTCAAATGCTCCAGTTATGGTGGAGAAGAAACAGGTAATTAACTTGTTATGGCAGTTTACCTTCATGAATGACTTGTCATCATTTTTTGGTCTTACTTACAACATGTCTTATTTTATGATTTAGGCGTGTATAGGGAACTCTGCAATGACTGGGTAACAATGCTGTCAATAAAGCTGCCTCAAAGGTTTTGTTTTCTAATTATGTATATTTGAAACTGAAACTTATACAATTTAGTCTTTTAGCGTATCAGTTGTTGCTTTGGCTTCATTATTTGATTTTTTAATCTGTTTAAATGCAAGGTGGATGGTGCCGAAAAAATCCCAGCCCGTAGTCCAGCTAGAAATACAAGGTCACAGCGACAAAAGTTTTCAGAATTGGTAATATATGAAATTGAAGTTATTGGCAAAAAAATTTTGGTGTTGATATTTGAAATTTAATTACTTAACGGTTAAAGGTTAAGTAATTACTTAATTTAAATTTCGTGTTTCAATCAGTCTTTAAAGGTTAAGTACTTCAATGTTGTGTTTTTTTGCTTATTGATTAATATAAATTTTTGAAAGGAGAATCATGAGGGAACATCCAAACCAACGCCTAATATTATTGAGACTCCGGAGTTTATCATTCCAGAGTCTACTGAACAGCCGCAAAGGAAGCTTGGGAATATGTCTACATAGTTAGCTTTACGGGAGCAGTAGAAGAAGGGAATAGAAGTTGCCAATCAGCCCCAACCTGAATCTCAACTTGAATCCCAAGGTTATTAAAATTATTAAATATCTAATTTATGTAGTTTCTGGCAGTTTGTTCCATGTAATTAACTTCGACAATGTTAAATTGTTAGCAACAAATGAAGCTGAAGATGAAAGTAATAAAAGAAAAGGGAGAGGCAAAACTAAGATGGATAGCATACATGCAAGGAAAGAGAGAAAGATAATAACTGTCAATGATAAGTTCCAACCTGTTTCTGATGATAAAAAACTCATTTCACAATTCAGCTTGTTCCTAGGAACCTTAGGTAGGGAATATGTAGCCATCAATCATGTAAGTTGGCACAAGGTTCCCGATAAGGAAATTATATGGGGATATGTGAAGGTTAGTATTTTTTATGGGGATAAACTTGTTCTTTAGAGTTTTATTTTCAGTTCTATGTTATATATATTACCTTGAAACTTGTATATATTTTAGGCGAAGTACGATATCGATGAACGAGTAAAAAAATGGGTAATGAAAGCAATACGTGATGCTTGGAAGGTGAACAAGTCCCGTATCGAGGAACAACATTTCACTACTTATGATAATGACGAGGATCAGATGAAGAATATGACTGATGCCATTACAATTGAAGAGTTCGACAATTGCCTTAAATATTGGAATGATCAGAAAGTCAAGGTACATTTCAATGACTTAAAATCTATATTCCTTATGAATTTCCAGTTTTAATTTATAACCTGTGCCACCATAGTAGGCCCAAGCTGAAAAAAATGCAGCGAATCGGAGGAAGAATGTAAATCCACACACTATGGGCTCAACAAGTTTTGCCCAAGTCAACCACCAATTGGTACTGTTACTTCTGATAATTACTGTTACTTCTGATTTAGAGCCACATTTATCAGCTAATTTCGTTTCTGCTAGAAATCGCAAAATGACAGGAAAGAACCTTCGAAGGCTGAAATGTTTATTGCGACCCGTAAATGAAAACAAGGCCGTAATTACAAGTCGAAATCTGATGCAATAACCAGTAAAATTGTAAGTCCACTAGCTATAGTATTTATGATTTATTTCTCAGTTAAGGGGCTATAGGATTTGTTTATGATTTGTTTCTGATTTATGTATTGGAACTTGAATGCATGCTGATAGTTTAGTCCCTAGCTTGATTGCTAAATAACTGAAATACCAAATTGTTGTTTTTATGTCCACTGTTTTATCATATCTGAATTTGTTACTAGCAATACATGTATTGTAAATCCAGTTAATTAGTCATCTATGATTGTAATATTAATGAATTTGTGGCTCATTAGTTAAAGTTTAAACCTTTTGTGTGTCTCATTAGTTAAAGTTCAAAACCAGTTTATTATCAA
Organism: Euphorbia schlechtendalii; assembly: GCA_949673415.1. Classification (NCBI taxonomy): domain Eukaryota; kingdom Viridiplantae; phylum Streptophyta; class Magnoliopsida; order Malpighiales; family Euphorbiaceae; genus Euphorbia; species Euphorbia schlechtendalii. Next base: position 12,347 of record CATIWQ010932542.1, on the reverse strand, counting down.
TTTGTGATTGTAATATTAATGAATTTGTGGCTCATTAGTTAAAGTTTAAACCTTTTGTGTGGCTCATTAGTTAAAGTTTAAATCCAGTTTATTGTCAATCTGTGATTGTAAAATTAATGAATTTGTGGCTCATTGGTTAAAGTTTAAACCTTTTGTGTAGCTCATTAGTTAAAGTTTAAATTCAGTTTATTATCAATCTGTGATTGTAAAATTAATGAATCTGTGGTTCATTAGTTAAAGTCTAAATCTAGTTTATTATTAATCCGTGATTGTAATATTAACGAGTTCTTAATTTTTTTAGCATACTCTTGAGAATATGTGCACGAATCTAGGTGTAAATAGTGACAACGTTGAACAAGCGCTCATGGATGGGGAATCATCTCATAGACCAACATGGCTCATTGGCAAGCGTGCATTGCCAAACAAAGTGTAGAAAAGAGATAGTAGTTCATCATAGCTGCCTGCCATGAGTGTTGATGAAGTGGTGGCAAAGGTCCAATAAGTTGCAACTGAATGTCGAGGAGACAGTGAAACTCAAGGTGAAGGAAAACCTTGTTTTATTTGTGAACCAAATTGCAACTGATAATCCTGATCTTACCATTAATTTGGATGCCATCATGAATTCTGTTGCTTGTGATGTTGGAACTGGTACAGTTGATGATGTGTCTAGTGACATGGGTGATAACTAAATGGTGTAATATATGCTACTGAATTTTATGAACTTGTTAAGTACAATGCTTTGACTAGGAGTGTGTCTTAACTATGTCTTCACAACTTTAAGTTACTTATATATGTATGTCTTGTGACTGCTTTATGCATTAGCTATTGTAATGGATTACGTGACTAGACTTATGAATGCATATGTTGACATTTAATTTGGAGCATTATATTATCGTGAATTTATTAAGTATTCGTGTAATATAAAATGTGGCTGTAAATGTGTTACAATAAAGCCACAAATATGTTGCGAATGCACCATCAAGTGTTTTGTAAAAGTGTTGCAATAACTGGACAATGTGTTGCTAATGTGTAGTGAAGTGTTTGTAAAAAGTGTTGCAATAACTCGACATGGTGTTGCGAAAGTTCAATTAAATGTTTTACAAATGTGTTACAATAAGAGTAAAATGTGTTTCAAATGCGAGATAAATGTTTTAAAAAAGTGTCGCGAAAACTGGACAAGGTGTTGCAAAATTGCTAAAAGTGTCACTAGAAAACAACAAAAGTGTTACAAAAAAAATTAACAGACGTTAACGTTGACGGCGACAGGTATTTTTTTACAACACAACATATAGTTTTGCAAGTACTAAAAAGGTGTTGCAAAAAGTCACTTGTTGCAACACTTTTCTTAGCGTTGCGAGAAAAAAAAAGTGTTGGGAAAACAACTTTTCGTAAGGGAAGCATCACCAACGAATTTTTTCACGGAAAAGTGTTGCGACAAGTGCTTTCGCAACACTTTTGGCATTTTAGGCAACATTTTATTGTTGTTGCGATAGACCATCTATGACGTAGTGAATATAAATTTAGTATTTGGTAAAATTATGATTTACGGTTATTGTTACAGATGTAAAATGATTAAAATGAGCATAATTTAAATCAATTATTATAAATAAAATTTTAAAACAAAATAAACCTTAAAAAGAACTTTCTGCTCAGGTTTGAAAAGGTAGATAAAACTCATCCTAAAAACAACCTTTACGTTGGATTATATGCTAACCAAACACTTTAGATCTTGAATTATCTCATTTACCTTTTCAAAAAGAAAAAAAAACAACGTTTCAGAGCTTCCAAACCGACCCTAAATTTCTTTGAACGTGAGGATTCACTTTGCCAGCTTATAATGTGTATCAAATGGTGTTACTTATCTTTTCTAGCAATACAAAATGCGTAGCCTGTTTTTTAAGAAAAAAAAAGTATATCTATTTATAAATATTGAAAATCACATCAACTACTGTGTAATTTTTGGACAAACTTATTCTAGTTGTAATGTAGTTAAAAGTGGATAAATTAATACCTATACGATTACTCTACTTTACATTAGTACAGATAATGTTGGAAAAATTTGTGTTTTACCATCTTATATTTTAAAAAACAATATCTCACATGGGAACTTTGAATAAGTTTATCTAGTTTAAATTTAAATGTTCCTTGTATATCTCGTAAGATTGTTGGAAAAAACAATGGTAAAAGTAAAGGATATTACTAGCAACCTAAGCAGGGGGCTCAGTTGGGGCAACATCTATGAACACGGTTACCAAGTGTGCATGTCAAGAAGAGAGCGTTTGAAATTGTCACTATTGAAAATTTCAATTCTTGACACATCAGAGAAAGACTTAACGTAAACAGGCACAACGATAGGATGAACGTTTCCAGAGCCTTCATGTTGAGGGGTGGGGGGACTACCAGAGGCACAACAAGAGTAAAAACTTGAGGGAGCACTAGAGGAACAACAGGAGGAACATTGTCAGTATTAGCTATAATGAATCATATTTTTGAGATTGTTGGTGATACAGTTGAAACTGATGAACAAAACAGAACAACCTGGAGCAGTAGCAAAGCAAAAAGAAAATCGATGTTAGGTAAGTAGAGCCTGTTAGACACCATCCTTAGAGGATGCTTGATAGTTCCTCCTAGAATTAAACAACTTCTTCACCTCTAAGAAGAGGCGGTAACAGGAACAAAAGTGCAACATATCCAGAATTCAAGGTAGATAAGTTTTCAATGTGTCAAACAAATAAAAGCATTGTATTATAGGCAATGAAAAAATAGTTGTTGCAAAACAATAGATAATGCAAAACGTTATTGACATTGAAGAAAATATAACTTTTTGGAAAAAGAATTGTTGAGCAATAAAGCACAAAAACAGTTTCAAATCTTAGTGTAGTCAAATTCCTTTAGTTTCAGGTAAGAAATTTCAAAAGTTATAAAATATATTTCTAGCAAAAAATTATTTTCTCCATAAAAATAATAATAAAAATTCCTGAGCCGAGGCTTCGCCCACACAGAGGGAGGGGGGAATATGATGATTTGCACTAGAAACGGCTTTGTGCCACTTCTGTTCCAGTTACTATCTCTTCTTAGAAGTGAAAAAATGTTTCAATTCTGTGAGGATTACCAAGTATCCTTTGAGGATAGTGCATAGCACGGCTTCGGCTACCTAACGTCGATTTTCCTTTTGCTTTACTACTGCTCTAGGTTCTTTTTATTCACCAGTTTCAGCTGGATCACCAACAATCTTCACCAACTATTAGATAGGTAGGAAGGAGAAAAAGATTTAATCAACGATATCAAAATACTACAAGTCATAATCAATTTAATATGGCATATATATTTGATGATTTTATTAAAATACTTTTGAAAAAAAAATGACTTTTGAGGTTGTTTCTTATTAATGTTGTTATTTTTAACTTAATACTTATCAGCTATGTTTAACTTTTATATTTCTTAAAAAACAGTCGAAGTGTTGCTTAGTATTACTTTACAAACATCTTTAAAATAAACATCTTTAAAATTTGCAGTTAATGGTCATGTATTTGTTTTATAATAAATCAAACTTCAAGGGCTTAAAAATATGATACAAAAATCAGTGAACAACCATTAAAAAACTTCCAAATGGACAAAACTCTTACACAAGGAATCTTAGAAATGGACAAAACTCTTCCAGTAGTAAATTTAACCGGACACAGAACAACAAGACCGATATCTCGTGGAGGAAGATTTCTCAATTTTGACAATCAATAACTTATTGGTACAAAATTATGTTTTCAAGACACTATTGTTTTCCTATCTGTCTTTAATGCAATTCAACATGAAAATAACCAATGCCTTTATTGAAAATAATAGTAAAAGGGTAGATTGCAAATAGAGAAAGAATATAAAATCTAATTCAAAATTAATGAGAAACAGAAACGATGAAAAGAAAAGGATAAAAAATGTTGATTAATCAAATATGAAACCATCATGTTTGCAGAAGGTGAACAAAGTCATCGGCAAAGAAATGAAATGACTTCAGTTAAAAAAAGCAATTACTCACTTGAAAGGACTATGGACCCATGAGAAAAGCAATAAAATCAACCCCAATGCATAGCACTAATAATAATGATAATAATGCTGTTGGCATTAAAATCGAAGCCAACACTTGATATTGATCTGCATGTAACAAAGATTTAAATTCTCAACATGCAAGGAATGTATAATTATTGATCCCTCTCACTTTCACTAGACTAATTTACTTTGAGACTTTAGTGTTCACTTTTGTTTTGTTCCCCCACTTTATAATAGCACACACCATTCTCCACTTGTAAACAAATAAACTTTCACCTCCTTTCATTTCTCGCATTGTGAATATTCCTTTGTGGTGTAGACCTACCATATATCCGACCCATCTATCAAAGGTTTAAGGTTTGATCATTGTTTTAAAATCGGGATCTTTAAGAACACCGTCCCGATTTTTCCTAGTCGGGCGGTCCTGGGCGTTTTGATCGATTAGAAGTGTTACGCTGTGAGTTTTTAGTAAATTTTCAGATATGTGTTTCAAAAATCGGTGACTAGGCATCCCTAAACGGGATTTAAAACTTGAATATTTATAAAAAATTTTACTCTTTCTTGTATCAAAATATTTATAAACAATTGTAATTTGCTTTAAAAAATTTAATATAATAAATATTAAAATATTTATTTATGAATGAATACTTTCAAAAACTTGCACTACTTATTCGTAAATCTACTTAAAAGTCACCTATGCTTAGCGCCTAGTACTTTAAAACATTGGATTTGATAGTTGTTATAACTCTATTTTTTAGGATAAATATGTGTATCTAGCAGTAAGAGATGTAAATATCACATTATAAACGAACAACGAAAAACTTGTACTCTTAAAAAGCATTCACTAAATGTGAAAAGGAACTCCAGAATGAAGAGCCAAAGTAATTTCATGCAATTTTATCAAAACCGGATCAGACATTAAATTAAGTGGTTCACGATTTTATTATATATATATATATATATATATATATATATACACACACACACACACACACACACACATACATATAAATTATGCATTTATATATATAAATTATGCATTCATTAATCATCAAGTATAAATATAAATACAAATAACTTACTACAATTATAACACATTCGAAAAGTAAATATGAAAAGGAATTAATGATATTATTTTATCTCTTACTAATTTTAAAAATATTTTAACTATATAATTCAACAAATATACTAGTACAAAAATGCTCTTTTGGATCGGTTATTTTTCATTATTTGGATCGGTTTTGCAGTGATCCAAAAACCGCCGATCGGTTTCAAAACCGATCTGATTGCTTCACCAATTGGATCGGTGTTTAGAAATAACCGATCCCAAAAGAATAGAGTTGGAACAGCAACAACGCACCATTTGGACTTGATAACCGATCCAATTGCTTATATATATTTTTAATTTTTTTTTAATTTTGTTTTACACGCAGAACATTCACCTGTAACCTATAGTATTCCATTATATCACCATTCTCAGAACTAAACCAAATACACATCCAATAAAATCAAACTTCCAATATTCAATCACAACCACACAAATTAGTATAATTTCATACATCATTTTTCTATCAAAATAAAAAAAAACTAAGTATAGTGTACTCAACATATATTCTCATCAACATCGTGCACATACAAAATCAAACTTCCAACTTTAGTATTCAACCAATACATATGCAAAACTTACAACTCGAACTTACTTATTAAGAAAATGGATCATATAAAGATGCCAAAATGTCTCGAACTTCATTTAGCTCCTCGGGGCTATAGGTGATGGTTCTTTCAAAAAACTGTATGAATTAGAAAGAGAAAACAAATAAATTAATATAAACTGATCATTCATATCAACTAACATAAAAAAAAACAATTTATTCACATTGATAAACTAATTCAAGCATTCAATGACCTCAGTTTTTCTACATCAATATGATTGTTGATTGTCATATATGAAACGCATCACAAATTAGCCGCATTCAGTAGATCTAGGTTGCTTCGAACACTAAAAAACCGAATTCAAACTAAGTAATAAGTATATTATAATTAAGTAATAACCTAAACAAAAGAGCATAAATTCAACAAATTCAATAAGAAAATAATTCCCTTCCATTATTATATTTAAATGGTGGTGGCGAAGCTTCCTTTACCCATTTATTTTGGATAATTTGGGATGTCTTCAGTGCACTATATAACATAAATAAATAACCTATATAAGTTACTCACTGAATAAATTTATAGAGTTTATTTTGTGTTGTCTCAACTTGACAGAGATATAATAGCAATCGTATCACAAAAACACAATACAAGGAGAAAAAAACTGAACTACACAATCTAAAACTGAACTACACAGAATAAGCAGAGAAAGTATTCAAAACTGAACTGCAAAATATGATAGAACCTGTTAAAAAAACATGCGTGGCTGGCCTAAAATTTCCAAAAGAAACAAGATATTCAAGGTAATAACAAGTAGCATGTGATTCTGTTTACCTTGTAGACTGCTCCAAAGCCTCCTTCCCCGATCTTCTTACCCCGATAAAAGTTGTGAGTTGCTGCTTTAATTTTCCTGAAGGTGAACACACCAATTTGCAGGTCTAAACCCAATAGTTCTGCATAATTAACACAAGTAAAAGGTCAAAAAGTTTTCAACCATAAGTTAAGCCTGTGTTAAACTTTTTCGGGTTCACAATAAGTAGCTAAAGATCATCCATATCAAATATAAATTCACTAATTATTTTGTTCAGAAGGCATAAGGGCTTCTTAAATACTTCCCCAATTCAAAAACATAATTCATTTTAGTTTTTTCATTGAACTAACAAAAAAATTTATTCACTTAGGAGAGATTAACTATTGAAAAATAGTTACTAATTGATCATGATTCATTAACAAAACAAAGACTTGTAAAGGAAGCGGCTAAACAAGGAAAAAGAAGCTAATTTCCATATATAAAATAACTAATATTTTAATTTCAAATAATTCACCAAAAATATGTCAATGAATGTTTTTTAGATTAGTAATATTAGTTATTAGCTTCCTAGTCCTTGCAATTCTCTACTGATAGCATACAAGAGATATTTACAACTAAAGATGCCTTTGAATTTTTCAAACAAAAAAACATACAAAGTATGCGAAACTTGTTTTAAGCATAAAAGTTTAAGATCGCAGCTTAATTTAAAATCCCACATCGGAGAGCCCCACCAGAAGCAATTAATATAATGCGCCAAAGTGCACCCTCAGGTAGGCCTTAAATACATTGCAGATAGTAATAAAAACGTATGATCATCAAAAAGTACAACATGTAAGATGGTCAATAACAGTAGAACTCAAATACAGAAGAAGCATCAGAGATCTCCATGTATTTCTAGGCCACCACACATTGCCATCATCAGCTTAGATATATTTCTATACCTGAAATATTGCAGAGTGCTCCGAACCAGCATGAAGAGTTTTCACATTGTACTTTTGAGCAAGAGGAAGGACAAAAGGACCTCCTGCAATTAAAGACACTCTTTATTGGCTAAGCGTATGTCCTTTCTAGATTCTATTGCAGCCACCGTAGACCAAACATATAAAACAAAGTTATTAATTGCAACATGCTAAAAATCAATCCTTTAAGCAAAATAACAATTATATGCAATTAAATTAGCACAAAAGTAAAGCTAATCATCTGTTCTAAAACATCTCTTTTTATTTTTATCTGATTCATATATAGAATAAATAATAAACAAAAAGAAGAAGCTTTACTTTTAAGCCAGCACAACCAACTATTCCTGTCACCACACTGACAGCATCTGGATGTCGAGCAACCTAAAAATCGAACATAGACAATCAATATATATAAATGCTTCATTAACTAAATCGTCTAAGTATGATTAGACAGTGGTTACCTCAACAACTCCTTGCTCCCAGGGATAATCTCAGGCTTTTCATCTAGATCAACCAAAGCCTTTTTAAGTTCATCAATAACAGGAAAGCATTATGAAACATGTGACTATTATCTTATCGAAAACCTAAAGCAATTTTTTAAAAAAAAAGTGTACTCTGTTAATAGTAAGGACATTGTGTGAAATTGACAAATCATTACAGCATGCCCCTAAATCTTAATTGTAAAAATTAGTGAAATTAAGATATAGACATTGAATCAATTAAAAACAAAAGTTCAAAATATTTATATCACAGGATTTGGAAAACCTAATCTGTTACTTAATGAGATTTTACCTAATACGCCTTTGAGGAATAATCTAAGTGAATAGCAAAGTGATTAAAAAAGCATAATACAAGAGTTTGAGGAATAAACGTACTTATCAAAATAAAGGATGAACGGTGACCGAGAAGGAGGGGAGACCAAGAGCAACCGACGGAAGAGAGAATAGACGAGAGGGAGAGAGTTCTTAGTTCTGCAGGTGGCGTGAGGAGGTTACGACCGAGAAAGGGCAGGAGAGAAGCCGGTGGTGGAATAGGACGGTGAAGAGAAGCGCTGGCGACGTCACGGCGAAAAGTCGAGAGAGAGAGAGTTCTTAGTTGAAGTGAGCGAGAGGAAATTTGTACAGGTGGGTCTTCAATTTTTAGCTTCAATTGTGGGACATGTTTATTTATTTCTTTTATTATTATTTTATAAAATTCTTTTTTCCATCTGCTCTCTTTTTTATATATTTTTGGCTTCTTTGTGCATTTCCATCGGTTTCAAGTCAAACAGATGCAAATGTTTTTTTACCCGTCAGTTGTTGTAAACCGAAGCTAAAAAACTCTTCTAACTGAGGGAAAAAATGCGAAATAGTTTCCAATAAAATCACTGTACGCATCCTCAAAATGCATTGACTAACATTTGGATCGGTTTACCTAAAACTGATCCAATTGTATGATCTTTTGGATCGGTTTATTGAAAACCGATCCAAATGAAGTGATCCAATAGATCATTTTTCCACTGGTGAATATTTCAATACAATTATGAAACATTTAATATGATAAATTATTTTTAGGATGCCAATAAAAAATTAAATACTGATAATATCTCTTCTGTTAAAACAAGTACTCCCTCCGTTTACTAAATATTGTCGTTTTAGAGGGATTTCGTTGTCTCTTTTTTATTGTCATTTTATATTTCCAAGATATTTTTTTTCCAAGTTTTCCATTTTAATTTGTTCAACTTCCAAGATAATTATATTCTAATCTCCAATAACAAGAAAAAACTATAGGTCAAATTATTTTTATTGAACAAATTAATAGTCTTGAAAATTGAATAGGACATTTATGAAAGGGTAAACTAGTAAATCATCTTATTTAGTTAGTTGTTATCTTAAAAACTGTGAATTAGTTAAAACGACAATATTTAGTAGACGGAGGGAGTAATAATTTTAATTGATTTTGTAAAAATTTCAAAAACATTAACTATAAAATCAAATAATATTCATGATAATAAAAACGGGGTTTTACCAGTTCATTGGTTCACCGGTTTTTTCGATTCGAACCGGTCTAGAACGATTTTGTATAAAACCATTATAATTATTCAACTATATCGGACTCATTACCGATTCCCAATTCAACCGACCTGTTCTGTTTCAATAAAAGTGATAAAATGCTTCATGAAAGAAAAAAGATTTATAAGTTGTTACCTTTGTTAATCTTGATCTCCGTATGTTCTTCAATGGGCTGTCATATAGGTATACATGTTCGTGGGTCTATATGCCTAGCCAGCCCGTAGTGTATGGGTTGGGTTTGGAAATGAATTTTTAAATGGGAAATTTTTTTTTGCCAGATTTCTTCTTAGAATTTGGGCTGTACAAAATCAAAATTTTACAAAGCCCACCAACAAGAATCCCTTTCTTTCAAATACGTGAAAATGTAAAACAAATTTCACAAGACCTTAAACGACCTAAATCCCTTCAATTTCACGCTAAACAAGGTGGTTTCTCCCATTCAAATCCCTCAACCGTTTCAACATAACTCCGATTCAATTTCTCATTTACAAAATTAGAGACAGTTTCTGATTTTGAACTGACAGACGCAACAATGAGCAACGAAGAAGGGGAGAAAAGTGAAGAACAGATGCGAAAAAGGTAAGGAATTCAACAAAACATAAGTCATTCATGGATTTCGATCATCTATTCAGTTGGTTATTGATTCCTGATGAACTAAAATTGAACAGATCTCAATGGAGTGAAGAACCGGACTCTCAGAAGAAAAAGATCAAAAGCCGAGGTAAGTTACATTCTAATTTCAGAATATTTCTGTTCTACAAACATCATTAACCATTGACAAAACAGTTTTAATTCGTTTAATTACACTTTTCCGAATTTTTTACATGCAACTACAGTGTATAATTCGTTGAATTCAAGATCAAAACATGTTTGTGTTAGAGAATCTTCTTGAAATTTTCATTCATGTTGTTTAGGGAATACTTGTTTACTGCAGTATCATTTTCAATTAATATACAGTTAGATTTACGCTTTCGTTGTGTAATTTTGTTCATCAACAACAGTAAAGTTTTCACTTGAATTGAACAATGAAATGTGTTTGTGTTAGAGGTTCCATAGATCTTCAGATGCATTTGTCAAAGTTTTATATGTGTTTAGATGCCATTTATGTTACTGAAATTATACATTGTATATTTGATTAAAATAAGTAGCTTATGCTGATATTACAATAGAAAATGCCATATGACACACAGTTACATAAATTCATTGAAAAATGCCATATGACACACAGTTACATAAATTCATTGAAAAATGCCATTGTTGAATTGATATATGTGTTTAAATGAATTGTTGAAGTTAATTGTTGCAGAATCATTATGCACATTATTCAAACTATCCACTGTCATTGTTTATTGTCTGTAAAATCATCATATTATACAAACAATATACATTGTATATTTAATTGAAAAGGTAGCTTCAATGGACTAAAATACGCCATATGACACACAGGTACACAAATTCATTGAAAAATGCCATTGTTGAATTGATATGTGTGCTTAAATGAATTGTTGAAGTGAATTGTTGCTAAGTCATTATGCACATTATTTAAACTCTCCACTGTCATTGTTTATTCGTTGTTTATTGTCTATAAAATCATCATATTATACAAATAATATACATTGTATATTTCATTTAAAAGGTAGCTTTAATGGACTAAAATACGCCATATGACACACAGGTACACAAATTCATTGAAAAACTATCAAATGAATTTGAGGAAATTGGAGAAGAAAATCCTTTCCGTATAGACTTGCCAGATTCACAGGTAAAAAATCCACACAGTGTTTCACAAAAAAATAAAAAAAATGTTGTGTTCTGTGGCTGCTTAACAACATGTTTACATTTTTTTTAAAAGGAATTGATGCCAATATACTCTAAAAAGAAATATTGGGCAAGCAAGGTCCTGATAAGTTCTGACTATGAGGTGATAAAGAACTTGAAGGATTGCCTGCCTCTGGATGTAATGCGAAGATTCAGACAGACATGTTTCAGTTATTTCACGGCTGCTCCAGTGCAAAGAGTGGCGAGATAGCTCATCCATAATCTAGTATTAAGAGAGTTTAAGAATACGGAAGAAAACACAATGTACATCAAGGTTGCGAGAACAATTTTGAATTTCTCTATGGAGCAATTCCTTGTCATTTCCGGACTGAAGAAACCAGGAGATGATCCTCCAAAATTCCATGAATCAGAGCAAATAAATACTTCAACATCAAGAAGAAAAACAAACAAAGGTAGAAGAAAGACATAGAGAAACTGTTGGAGAAAGGCATCGATTTAGAGGATGATTTCTTGAAAATGGCGCTTATCTACTTCATTTCATACTACATCATGGGGGCACATAGTCATAGCACAATCCCAAAAAAGTATTTCTCCTGTGTGCTAGATGAAGATTACAAAGAGATAGCTTGGGGGGAGTTATCATACCAGGCATTATTGGAAGATTTCAAGAAAAATGGGAGACAGAAGAAAACCGTCAGTTCATACATAGTTCAAGGTTGCGCTATAATCTTCAAAATTTGGTTTTATGAAGTCTGTGGAGGGTGTAATGGAGTGATATGTGAAAGTATTTGATAACCTCAAGGTGTCTACCTTCCAAGGCTTTTCAAATGGAGGATATACTTTCTTGATATTTCGACCCTATTCTTGTAGAAAAATATATTCAGCAAACAACCACAATTCGTAAGTCTCCTTTCATCTTTCCTAGCCAAAAAAATGAAGTTATACAATTGTTATACGGTGTATAATAAATGTTGTCTTGAAAAAACTGTTAACAATATTAAATCCTATATAATGGATGTTTAAAACAATTTTTATTTAACAAAAACTGACTAATCT
>CATIWQ010932468.1:0-23528 GCA_949673415.1 Euphorbia schlechtendalii | reverse complement strand
GAGGTTCTGTACGGGCCGAGACTGAATTCAAAGTAGAAATGGAAATTGCGGGAATTGATGACTTCCATTAAAGAGTGGATACGGTTTGATCAACTTTAGCTTTCACTTGCATACATTACAACTTTGCTTTACTTTCTACTTATACTTTCTATTTCGAAGTTTATGATATGTCTATGTGTCATAATGCGTATTTCATGCTAAGTCTTTTATGTTAATCAAGTTATATGCGTTTGTGTTAATTTTAAGAGTAGTTTCGAGGTTAACAATATCATATATAATCACTGGATCTGTGATATAATGCTATTTAGTGAGCCAACATTTTTAGAATGGTAACTTGCTAAATGTGGATATGTGAGAGCGACCCGTACTAAGCATAGTATTGAAGTTGTCCAGGTTTATATAATAGTCTTATCTTATTTGCGCTAGGATTAGAAAAGTTATTTCATTTGTTGCTCTGCGGCGAATCATTGAACATCTGAGTGTGTTGAACCTGTTTTGTTAGATTAGTCTAGTGCGTCATAGCATCTTCATTGATCTTGCATGTTTTCTCTGCTAAACTTGATTGTAGTGAAAATCTACGTATTTAGAGTCTCTCATCTATCACATCTATATTTACTCAACTTTTCATTCTTATCTTCCTATCCAATTAAAAATCTCAAAACTGTTTTTATTTTTCTTTTACTTTGTCTTTCCTTGTTTATCTTTAGAACTAGTCCTTCCCTGTGGGATCGATATCTTTTAAAACTACATTGCAATTGTATACTTGCATTTTCATCATTTTTCTATGTGATAAGGGGTATTGACAACACCTATACTTTATGTGAACAAGTTTTTTGCATTATTATTGAGAACAAGCCTTTCGAAACAAGTGTAGCCAAATCTTGTGAATATGTTATTAAACTTATCAGTAGAAAAGTGGCGAACAGATGCCAAAGCATAGAGGATTCGAATGGCTTCAAGTCTAGCTACTAGGGCATAGGTTTCATCAAAGTCAATGCCTTCTTACTGGTTGTAGCCTTGTGCGACAAGCCTGGCTTTGTTTCTGACAACATTGCCATCTTCATCAAGCTTGTTCTTGAAGACCCATTTGGTGCCAATTATTGATCTTCCTTTAGGCTGAGGAACTAGATCCCAAACATCATTGTGTTTGAACTGATCTAGCTCTTCTTGCATTGCGATTATCCAGTAGTCGTCTCCTTCTGCATCTTCAAACTTCTTAGGTTCGATCAAAGATATGAAGGCTGGATAACTCATCATCCTACTGAGTTGTCCTCTTGTCATTGCTGGATTGTGAACATCATCGACTATACTGTTAAGTAGATGGTTGCGATGAGCTCTAATTTCTCTAGGTAGACTTGGATCAGCTACTAGAGGACTGATAATTTGATGCTGAGGAGGTGATTGATCTTCTCCATCGCTGAAGTTGATTGAGAGATCTTCATCGTCATCTTTGATTTCCTCAGCATGGAAATCCTATGCTGAGTTGGGTAACTCAGCATGCTGTGTACTGAGCTAATTTGAAAACTAAGTGACTCCTTCATCTTCTTCATTTGGACGTCTTTCTGTAATGTTAGTTTCATCAAAATCTACATGGATAGACTCCTCTAAGAGATCGGTTCGCTTGACATATATTCTATATGCCCTACTGTTAGTTGAGTATCCTAGAAAGATACCTTCATCAGACTTAGGATCAAATTTCTCTTTGGTGTTAAGAATAAAACATCCACAGCCAAAGGATCTAAGGTAACCAATCTTAAGCTTACGCCCTCTCCAAAGCTCATAGGGAGTTTTTTCAAGAGTTGGGCGAATTAAAACCCTATTCAAGATATAACATGCTATGTTAACAGCTTCTCCCCAAAAGTATTTTGGTAGATTGTTATCACTGAGCATGGTTCTAGCCATTTCAACCATAGTTCTGTTCTTCCTTTCTACAACCCTTTTTTGTTGAGGAGTATAGGGAGAAGAGAAGTTGTGCTCAATGCCATGCGTTGAACAGAATTCTTTGAAATAGAAATTCTGGAATTCACGTCCATAATCACTTCGAATTCTACTGATTTTAGTTCCTAGTTCATTCATTATCCGATTGCTGAGCTTGAAAAAAGATTCGTAGTCTCATCTTTGCTACTCAACAAGACTACCCATGTGAATCTCGTGAAGTCATCTACAACAACTAGAGTAAATCTCTTACCACCCAAACTCATAGTTGAATTGGGCCAAAAAGGTCTAGGTGTAGCAATTCCAACGGTCGCTTAGTTACTACGTAATTAATAGATCTAAATGATTTCTTTACTTGCTTACCAAGCTGGAAAGCTTAGTAGAGCTTATCCTTTTCAAAGCTGATGCTGGGTAGCCCCACAACTAATTGCTTTTTAGCCAGTTTGGACAGAATGTTCATATTGATATGACCCAACCTTCTATGCCATAGCCAAGCATTTTCCTCCTTAGATATGAGACATACATTAGAGGAGCCAGGGGATAAATTAACCATATAAACATTATTGGTTCTAGGAGCATAGCGTATGGTTGAGTTAGTCTTACTGTCAATTACTGAGCATCCCGCTAAGTCAAAAATAACCTTCCTGCCTTTGTCGTGGAGCTAGGTTACACTGAGCAAGTTGAACTTTAGTCCTTTGACTAGAGACACTTCTTCGATTAAGGGAGATACGCCAACAGTGCCACACCCTACAATCTTGCCTTTTTATTATCTCCAAAATAGACACTTCCATTTCTCTTGCGTTCCAATGAGATAAACTGGTTTTTATCTCCTATCATATGCCTTGAGCATCCGCTATCCAAGTACCACATTTGAGAGTCATTGGCAGATCTAAGGCTCACTTGCAAAATAATTAAGTTTCCTTAGGTACCCATGCTTTTGAGCTGGGTCCTCCCTTGTTAGCAGTGCTTATGTTTGTCCAATCATATTCATCATAATAACCATTTTTATGTCTACATTTTACTATGACATGTCCAGTTTTCCCACAAAAATCGCACACAATTTTTGTTTTGGGCTGGCTCGCTTTCTTCTGTTTAGAGGATTTGTTCCACTTTGAATTGCGAGTTTGGTTATTCGAAATTTGATTGTTGGCAGGAGGAGGATCCTCTTTCTTCTTTAATACTAATATCTCAACAGTCAGCCCATCTAGTTTATTAGTGAGCTTACTGATAGCACATTCTTGATACTCAGCTTTTTCTAGAAGAAAGCGAATATCAAGCGATAAGGAAGCATTATTATCTTCCAGATCGTCACTTCTCCTCACTATCTCTTTGATGTTTTTCATTGATTTATTTGTTAGTTTCATTACATCAAAGAGAGAGTGAGTGAATTCTTCAATTGATAAAGAAATATCAGAATGTACCTCAGTATGCTGATCTTTCTCTTTATCATGCTCAACTTCAGAGTTATCAGCAGAAGACTTTGAACTAGAGGTAGATGCAAAGCGTTCGCCATGATTATCGAAAGCCACCAAGAAGAGATTAGCTGAATCAGAGACTTCTTCATCAGAAGATGAAGATTCTTCTGAGTCACTCCAAGTGGTAGCAAGAGCTTCAATTTTCTTAGAGAATCTCTTCTTGAATCTGTCCTTCTTTGCTTTTGGACTGTTTGACTGGATGTGACCTTTTTCTCCACACCCATAGCACTTGATGTCTTTGTTGTGCTCTTTTCTTAGTCCTTCCTCAGCTCCACGTTTGTGCTGAGTTGACTTGATTTTAGCGGGAAACTTCTTCTGATTCAACTTCCCATCCTTCTTTATGAAGCGTTTGAAATGCCTTGTAAGAAGAGCCATTTCTTCATTAGATTCACAGTCGATGGACTCATCAGATTATTCAACTTTGAGGACTATGGATTTAATGTCCTTGCCCCAATTTCTCTTGTAGTCATCTGAGTACTTTCTTAGTGACATCTCATGTGTCAGCAAGGTGCCTATCAACTCATCATAGCTGTAGGTCTTAAGGTTATGAGCTTCCTCGATTGGGCTCTTCTTGGAATCCCACTCTACTGTGAGAGTGCGGAGAATTTTCTTAACAAGCTCTTCCTCGCTAAACTCCTTTCCAAGTCGTTTTAGTTCATTAACAATGTTAATGAATCGAGAATTCATACTCTGAATACCTTCATTGGCAGCCATCGAGAACATCTCATACTCTCTCAGCATGAGGTTTATCTTTGACTCCTTAACCTTGTCTGTTCCCTCATAGGTAATCTCCAGTTTCTTCCAGATTTCCTATGTTGTTTCACATCTTGCGGTCATGTTAAATTCCTGTAAGATCAAGCAGTGTAAGTAGTTAATGGCTGCGGCATTCTCCTTGAGAGGCCTCAGATCAGTCTACGCACACCGTTCCTAACCTCGGTAGGAACTTTGGGACCAAGCTCAATTGCGAGCCATGCCTTCATACTTTGTGACTGAATGAAATTCTTCATACCATTTTTCCAAAACGTATAATGATTACCATCAAATAGAGGAGGTCTGGTTATAGACATTCCTTCTCTCAAAAGAACTAACTGACTAGAACTCGAGCAGAAGTTATTATATGCTATTTAAGGATCTAACTCAAGATGATTAGTCTTATATTTGAGCAACTACTCTGATACCACTTGTTGGTCCGTAAACTGGCTAATAACAATAGCAGAGGGGGGGTAAATGCGAATACTGGGTAACTTTTTGATTATTTTTGTTTTATAGTTAACTTAGTATGGTTTTTATATTTGTGCTGAGTGCGATATAAAAACTTATAAACTGCTAGCAAAGCTGGCACAGTTTATCTTCAACCTCTTACTGAGTGAAGATTACTCAGTGCGAGATGGATAACAAGCAAATATAAGAGAGATGAATGAGCAATATGCTGATCAAGCTAAACGCTTAGAGTTAGAACTACTACACATGAGATTTTATCCTAGTTCAGCCTTTGCCTTATCCAGTCCCCGGATCCCTCTCCGAGCTTTAATCCACTAGTGGTTCATTCCTTCAATAAGCGGAGAAGCCTTTGCAGCGGGTAAGCACAATTATAGAAAGTCCCTCCTTTCTAACTACTTCTCAACCTCAGTTTGGGTACCCTTTCCAAACTGACACACAAGTTGGATAGAATAAATTGCAGAAAGTCCCTCCTTTCTAACTACCACTTCCTCAATTGGGTAACCTTCCCAAACTGACACTCAAGATCTCATAAGAGATTAGTGAACTAAATTCAACTTATAATTGTTGAATCCTTACGATGTTTTATCTCACAATGGATTCTCTCTATTACAAACAGATATAGAAATGAATGTTTGCAGATTGCTTGATTTTGAATTTCTGGGAAGCTAAAATTTTTTACAGTGACTTTAGCTCTTATGAAATTCAAGGTGATCCACTTGTTATTTTTTAAAGTCTGCTTCAGTCTTCTATTTATACTTAGAGGATCTACGAAGTAGCCGTTGTACACTTCTCATCTCTGTAGTTCTTTAATATTTCTTCTCTTTACATCTTTCAAATCTTCCCATTGGAGATAGCTTATGGGACATTCAAAGACAGAAAATGAACACTGAGTCGAGATAAGCTTCCATTGGTGAAAGCTCTTTTGTCTTCAAGCAATACCATCTTGGAGAGATAGACGCGTGTTGTGTAATGAATAATCTTGATTTGTTGAAGTTGCTGACATGTTCTGGCATGCGTGTTGTGCACACTCTACTTGGACTTTTGTGGAAAGTATCAAACAAACTTTAGTGGAGTGGAGCCATTTTGACTTGTAGTGAATATTCTATTGCTTGCTGCATAATTTAACCTTAAAAGAAATAAAAGTATATTGCTTGCTGAGTTATTTGTTAGTAGTACAGCTGTTAAATAATTCTCAAAGTGTCATAATAAAGTAATGCTTTTAATTAATAAAAGCAGCACTCAGTTCATGCTGAGTGACTATTGCCTAAACTGCATAGTACTCAGCATGGATTCTACTTAGTAAAGCAGAACTCAGCTCTTCCTATCTAAGCCATAACTTAATTAATTACTTACAGTAAACTGAGTTGATTTTTCCACAATACTCAATTCTACTTCATTAATTAAGAATATGCTTATTACTTAATTAAATTCGCTTACCTATTCAGTTTGCTATTTCCAAAACTTCGTAAGTACTGTTAAGTATTGTTTAGCTTGGGTTCTACACCCTCATCTTCTCCTATAAATCCTCAACCCTTCTCTTGTAAATTCTTCTATTCCATCGGGTTTTACTCTAGTAGATCCTGAAACGTAGAAAAATTCTTCTTCCTCTAACTCTGTACATTCCCCAACTTAAAATTCTTCACCTGAAAATAGCCAAGATTCTTTTCCTCTATCTATAGTACATATTTCTTCAACACCTTCACCTGTACATTCTCAACCAACAACCAACTCTTCCAAAGCCATTGTACCTTCTATTCCACTCAAACCAACTTCTTCATCTGTACATGGTTCTGAACCTAACCTTTCTTCAAACTTATCCATAACCCCCTTAACCCCTCTTGTTAGGGAAGTTCCCAAACCTGAGAACTCCGCTCAGAAGGGAAAAGTAAGCGATCAGACTACCGAGGCAAATTTTACACCTAGTGAAGCACCTAAACCCAGTAGCAAGCCAACAATGGCTGATATAACTTTCTTGGCATAGATTTGAGAGTTAGCAATGAAGTAATTTCCTACGCTTAAGATTGATACTGAGTTAGATATACTTGCTCAGGAATTGATGGACTTATAGTCCAGGACCAAGGTAAAATTACCGAAATTTGAACAGCACACAAGTGTGCCTAGTGACTCTCTATACTTTGAGGAGTTTGAGAGGATCCAAGGCAGCTTGTTTGTTATTCGAAATCACTTGGAAAAAGAGAGTGCCAAGAGCATAGTAGATTTGATGCCACTAATCCTGAATGGGTTAGTGGACTTTGCAGCCCAGCTAGGGGCAGCTACTACATCTATTCCCACATCTACTATGATGGCATATGCTGTTGCAGGAAAGATGAAGAGTAGTGTAGACACTACTATTGAGAAGCTGAGTCTCTTAAGTACCAATATGGCTACTCAAGTGATAAAGATCCAATAGCTCGGTAAGAAGCAGGCCAAGATAAAGAGATAAACCAATCACAAGTTCAAGGACGTCTCCAAAGAGGTTGCATCTACCAAGGACGTGAGCCACAACATCGTAAAGCTGGTAGAATCCTAGTCGGGGTTCTTGCTAGTCCATGATTACAAGCAAGATGAGGTTCTCAAGTTGTTAAAGGATATCTCAAAGAAGCTGGACAAGGCCCCTATTATGAACATTGAGTGAGAAGTCTCTGATCACGTAACGGAGAAAGTCTCCTCATCACAGAAATTTTTAGTGACTGCAATGGGATAGATTTTCCCAGATATGCCTAAGCCGAGTGAGCCTCCGACTGAATCCCTCTGCCCTGACATCGGAATGACAATCCACACAAAACTGAATGTCATCAAAACCATGGTGGAAGATTTGAAGAAGAAGGCGGATTCACTTCTTAAGATGGGAGAGCTGGACAGAAAAGATATTGACTACACCTCACGGTATAAGTCCAAAAATTCTTGACATTAAAACTTGGCTAAAGATTGCACTGATAGCAACAGACTTTCGTGGTCTTCTTCAGTGTTTTTAACAGTTTGTGAGTCAAGGTTTTGACAAGATAGCTCATCTCTTGCATTGCCACCATCTTCTTCTTAGCGAGTTAAATGACCAAGACTTCCTCTCAACCCAAGGCAGGGAGTAATTGGAGTACTAGATTTCCCCACGAATAATGTTTATCTTGATCAAATTTTTTAACGTTAGATAAGAAAGGGGGACAAGGTAGCTGAAGATGCACTCAGGATGGCAAATCTCAACAAGGGATCTCTTCCAAGGAATTCTCATCCGATGCAAAACAAGTCAAATCAAGACAAGACCAAGACTGTTGGATCTTCATCTTCAGCGCATAAGAGATAGTTTAGGCCATATTCCAAATAGATGTGAACTTGTAATAGGGCTTATTGTAATCTTCGCTCAGGACATATATTATGTACTAACTAAGTCATTTTTATATATATAAATAAAATTAGAAATTCCTACCTCAAGTTAAGATCTTCTTAACTTTTTATGCTATGTATCTAACTATGCAGTTTAGGAAAACATACAAGAGATAAAATCTTTGAAGATAAAGCTCTTGACCATATCCCTAATCAAAGAAGAAATCCTCCAAGTGTGGGGGAGCTAAGCTGCTTGTAGAAGACTCACTCAGTATGGGGGAGCTCAAGCTGACTAAGGGAAGTCACTCAGCACAAGGGAGTTTTAAATCTCTTTCAAGTACTTTGTAATCTCTGAACTATTTATTCAATTAACTTCTTCTACTACCTAGTTTTTTATCTATCCAAAATACGAGAGATTGTAGATCCCAAGTTAATAGTACTTCACATTACTGAGTAGTTTTGGTAATATCAAACTGTCTAGGATAGTGAAATTAATTGACTACTAAGTAGACTCTTAATTAATAAAGCTGACTTGAGTATATTCAAGGGAGAATAACTCAGTTTTGCTAGATAATTAATTAAGTTATAACTTAGAGTAGGAAAAGTTGAGTTTGTACCAAGTACTACATAGTTTAGGATTAATTCACTCAGCTCGTGCTGAGTCTTGCTTTTATTTAATTAAAAGTATGTTCTTTCTTACACTTAGAGACTTAATGACCCATGTGCTACTAACTTCATCTGTGAAGGAACAAAATATTCTTTGATTGCTTTTTAGGAGAAAATGTGCTCATATTAAAGAAGATTCATTTTATCCTCCCAATTCCAAAATGTTTCAGCACGGATGTTAGAGATTCCTTGCTACAATTCAAGTAAAAGGAATTTTCTGTTATGCACCGTGTCTCAAGTGTCTCTACGCGAATCTGTCAACCTCAGCAAGGTTAACCAAAGGGAAGACTCTTCATTGCATTCTAGCATGTCTCTCTTAGATCCAAATTACTTGAAGACAAATGAGAATTTGTCAACAAAATTTTATCGTGCCTCAACGTTCAAATTCTATCTCTAAACTTCCTAGAATGTGTCTCCAACGGGAAGATTCGAAAAATTTAAAGAGATGAGAAATTGAAGATCAGCAATATCATAAAGTTTGCAACGACTACTTCGTAGAGCTTCAAAGTATAAATAAAAGACTGAAGCAGATAAATAGAAGATTGAAGCAGACATTCAAATTTGGTGAATCACCATGAATTTCTTAAGAGCTAAAATGTTGTGCAAATTACTCTAGCTTCCAAAGAAATTCCTCCGCAAGCAATTAGCAAACAACAAAGTTCATATGTGCTTGTAATAGAGAGAAATTACTTAGATTAACATTATAAGGATTTGACGTTTCTATAAGTTGAATTCAGTTCGCATTCTTATTTAATCTAAGTGTTAGTTTGGGAAGGGTACCCAAACTAAGTTGAGTGGTACTTTGAAAGGAGGGTACTTTTTGTAATATTGTCTACCCACTGTCAAGGCTTCTCCGCCTTTTAAAGGAATGACACACTAGTGGATTAAAGCTCAGAGATGGTATCCTAGGACTGGAGGTAGGCTAGGGGCCGAACTAGGATAAATCTCAGGTGTTGATGTTCTATCTTTAAGCTTTAAGCTTTAGCAGTTACCAACTCATTCATTTATATCTCTCATTCATTTATTTGCTTGTAATCCAATCTATGTTGAGTAGTCTTACTCAACTAAAGATTGAAGATAAATTGTGCCTACACTACTGAGCAGTTTATAAGTTTTTATATCGCACTCAACATGCATATAAAAATCAAACTTGGCGATTAAACTTTAAAAATCTAAAAGTAACCAAGATTAAGCATTCACCCCCCTCTACTATTGTTAAGAGCCCGTTTACGGACCAACAGAAGGCATACATCAATTAGTAAAGCTCTTACTTAGATACTAGATCTCTTTTATAAGTGTTTATATACCTTTGTATCTTTTCCATGTTTTAGCTAGAATTATATCAATCATATCATGCTTAGGAGTTCCTTTTAGGATATTTTAATTTTTAAAATCATGTTATGCTACTTTGCATGTTCACAACTTGCTTAAATTATCCAAAAACTATTTCATTCAAAACTTTGGGAATTATGATATATCATATAATTTCAGCATTTAGACAACATAATAAATGACATTTTGCAATACTAAATCTGGTAGAGTAACGACGGTACCTAGGATTTTCCATAAAAGATGAGTGGAGTTTCCTCTTATTTGGGATTCCCAATCTTTACCTACTAGCTCATATACACATATTAAAGCAAATAATGGTAAAGCAGCCCCAATCGACTCTTTACCCCCAAAAATGAAAATATGGTATGGAAATAATGAAAAGAAAAGATGGGTTATGTTAGACATGATGTATGCCCTAGAGGCAGTTAGGGCGGTATGTTTTATTAGTTATTAACGTATAGTTTCAAATTATTATTTATCAATAATAAGGCATCTTTGTTATATATCAATGATTGTTTATGAATTATGTATTTTACTGGTATTATATATATGTATTAAGTATATGTATATTTTCATTGATATAATAAGACAAAGTTTGTGACTATTTCACAGCATGAAAGTGCAAGGACATCATGGGAGTTATGTGGTGTGAGAATTGCACATACATGTTGCTATGAAATTTTTAAATATCCCTAGTCACAGTTTCATTGAGACTGAACATCAATGAAACAGACAGACTATCATGTGTAGGCTTATTCCTTGGGTTTGATCCAAGAAGTTGATCTCACAAGCTAAAGGTGGTACCTTGAGTTAACACATGAAAGTATTCAAATAATACATTAGAGACCGTTATAAGATAGACACTCTGAAATAACTATATCCATGGGTTGGTGTCAAGTCTTGTTGCAGAAGCAGTACGACTATCCTCAGACCTAAGCCACTAGTTAATTTGTATGGTAGTTTGTATACTTTGGGTCATACTTATTCATAACCTGGTGATCAAGATGATACGGGGTATTATAAGTATAAGTCGAGTAGTCAACATGGGATCCATTGCTCTAAATATAGATATATAATGGGAGTTGTACCTTTGGTCCTCTTGTTGAAGTGACACACTCATAAACCTTTTATCAAGGTATGAGATTGATAAAATGGGATTATAATCAATCTTGATACATAAAGGTGAGTGGTGTTCTTCGTGAACAAGATTAATTCTAGGATAGCTACAAGTATTACATGGCCCAACACTTAATCCGAGCTCAATAAACTAGATGGTATTTAACCTGATGGAAGGAGTGTATTGTACTGATTATTATTGCAGAACTAGATTAAGTTAGGCACGTGACGTTCTTTGTATTGGGGGATCATACCCCTTTTCTAAAAATCCCATTTGGCCGTCTAGACTTATCAAGTTCCATATTAGTCTAGAACACTGAGCCTAAAGGTTCCCGGATGGAAAGCCAAGTTTAGGTTAACCTCTAGCGGCTCTATACTTCAGCATCCTATGAGGTCACACACATTAGGTCTTTACCAGACTAAGTAAAGAACTTATAGATGAGGTTTATACCGAGAATATAAGGAAAGGTCAAACTCATTTTGGATGGACCATTAAATGGTCGGATCAAATATATTTAAAGAGAAGTTGGAATAATTGTGTAGCACAGCAAGGGAATTTTTCCTATTATGAGTGGGCCTCGCGGACACGGGTTGTTCATGGATGGGGCCTACGTGGCAGCCTCGTGAGCATAAAAATGCTCGAGGGCTGCTAGCGTGGGCATAAGGCTAACGCGTGCTGGAAGGCTGCATGCTCACAAGCGCTACTGGGCAACGCTTGCATGGGATTGTAGTGTAGGCCCACCAGCAAGCTCGCAAGCAAGACTTGCGGGAAGTTCTGCAAGGCCTCACTTAGGGGACAAGGGAAGCCTATTTGGTCTTCCCTTGGAGGCCACGCACAACACACCGTAGTGGGGTATGCGTGAGGGTTAACCCAAGCAGAGCATTGAGCTTCACACTGCAACCTGTGTGTGAAGGGAATTTTCCCCATCCCACATTGGATTTTTTCTCCCCTCCCACTATAATTAATGGCTTCATCCTCCTCTTTACTGTACTTCAGCTCAGCCTTTCCTTTTGAGTTTTGACTTTTTTTTATTCTTGAGTTTTTGCGAGATCCTCCACTAGTTTCTCCGCTTTTGCAAAATTCTTTTGAAGGCTTATTCCTATTTTTGACAAGATCATTCTTAGTTTTATTTTCGAGTTGGTCTATGAGCGGTCTAGCAACTGCTTATTAACAAACAAGTTCTTTCTCTACGTGAGGTTTTGGTTGGTGGTGTCTGTTTAAACTAGTCATAGAGACCATCTTTCTTTGGAGGCTTATGCCATTGGAGTGCTGTCTAATTATTATAAGGGATTGCTACACCAAAGAGAAAGGCATGCATCAACTGGTAATGCTTTAATATTAGATGTTAGGTTTCTTTTATTAAGTTTTATTAACTGTAAGCATCTATTGAATGTTTCAATTTAGATTATGTCAATCATGCCATGCTTAGGAGATCCTTTAGAGTTAATTCTAAGTTTCGAAATTTTTTCTTACAAGTTCGCATTTTCAATAATTGCCTTAATTAACCATCAAAGTAACAGCCATTCACCCTTAGTTTCCTTTTCGTTTATCTAAGATGATATGAGATTTAGTTCAGGATCGAATTTTTCAAGAAGCAAGACATTTGACTGAGATGAGAGATCTAGCAAGTTTATGTCTATAAAGTTATAGAGAGTGATTTTGGAAATTTTGAGATTTTTTCTGAGTTTCAATCGTTGAAACTTTATCCAAATCAACGTGAGAATGTGATGGAATTGATCTGAAGTGGTTTAGAACCTTGAATAAATGATTTTCGTACTTAAATATTGTGAAATCAAAGTGCAAAATTTTTATTTTTGAGAAGAATTTTCGGATCCCCCTAAAAAATGGAGTTATATAGAGGAGGGAATATGGGCGTGCACCCATTTTCCCATCTAAGCAATCCATGATTTTTGTAAAAATCCTAGGTTGTAAAATAGTTGGCAAACAGATAGTATATTTAAGCCCTAAGGGGTAAATTTACATGAGCCCATTTACCCTGGCCTGACTAGAAGTTTGACTTTTTTTTTATCTAGAATGAGAAATCGAGCTTACCATGGAATGTGAATTTTTGAATTTTGAATTTTTTAGTAGAAAGAATGACAATTCATCTCTATTTGGTTCTTTTCTAATCCTAATTTGAAGTCAGTGTGAATCCACATCAGATCGAGCAGACTGTGCTAACAGTTTACCTCTCGCATAAAAAAATTTCAAGATTGAAATTTTTTTAATATGAGAAACAAAATAGTGTGTGTAATGCATGAGTTAACATTTTTAGTTGATTGATTTTAAAAAAAAAATTTTGTCCCTTCGATAAAAAGTCAACGAGGAATTAAAATTTTCAATTTTATCTTCGAAGAATCTAAGATATTTTGAATTGGCAAAGAGCTTGACAATATATTATTTGAAAATTACATGTTGAATTTTTTTTTCAAATGTTTAAGAATTAAAATGCATGATTGTGCGTAAATTAAGAAAACTTTTTTCCCACCTGTCTAGGATAGTGAAATTAATTGAGTACTAAGTAGATTCTTAAGTAATCAAGTTTACTTGAGGGTATTTAAGGGAAAAAAACTCATTTTACTGAATAATTAATTAAGTTATGGCATAGAGTAAGAAAAGCTGAGTTCGGCCTAGTATCACATGGTTTACAAGATATAGACTGAGCTAAGCTGAGTTAGCTTTTATTTATAAAAGCTAAGTTATTTTGATACTTAGAGAAATATAATGATACCTATGTGTTTAACGGTTTTTATGAGGAATAGAATATTCCTTCGATGCTTTTCTTGATGAAAAGCACGGAAATTAAAGAGAATATTCAATTGGTCATCACAATGAAAGGGTGTCAGTACAGGATGTTGGAGAATCCTCACTAAAGTCCAAGATAAAAGGAATCCTTTAACATGTGCCATTTTCTTAGTGTTCTCGCGCCTCTCTGCAATGTCAGCAAGTCAACCATTTGTTAGACATGATATATTCCCTAGAGGCAATTAGGATGATATATCTTTATTAGTTATAATGTACAAACAGTTTCGAATTATTGTTAATAATAATTAAGGTATCTTTGTTACTTATCAGTGCTTTCTATTTATTTATGTATCTCGCTGGTATCATATATGTATAATGTTAAATATGTATATGCACATTGATGAGACAAATTCCATGACTACTTCATAGCGTAAAAGTGCGAGGACATAGTGGGAGCTATGTGGTGTGAGAACTGCACATACGTGTTACTATGAGTAGTCTAAATATCCCTAGTTATAGCTTCATTGAGACTGGACATCAATGGAACATACAGGCTAGCATGTGTAGGCTTTTTACTTGGATTAGATCTAAGCAACCGATCTCACAAGCTGAAGGTGGTAACTCGAGTTAACACATGAATGTATTCGGGTAATAGATTGGAGACCGCTATAAGACAGACACTCGGAAATAACTATATCCATGTATTGGTGTCATGTCTTATTGCTATAGAAGTACAAGTATCCTCAGACCTGAGATACTAGTTACCTTATGTAGGAGTTGTTATACTTTGGGTCATACTTATTCATACCCAGTGATCAGGAAGAAACAAGTGATTATGGGATAGTGATGATCACATGTTGGTAAGCTGAGTAGTCAAGATGGGATCCATCGCTCCTTATATAGTGATATAATGGGAGATGTACCTTAGGGCCCCTTGTTGAAGTGACACACTCATAAACCTCTTATCAGAGTATAAGATTGATAGAACGGGTTTCTAGTCAATCTTGATACATAACAGCCGAGTGGTGTTCTTCATGAACAAGTCTAATTCCAGGATAGTTACGGTTATTACTGAGCTGACACTTAATCTGAGCTCAATAAACTAGATGGTACTTAACCTGATGGAAGGAGTGTATTGTATTGCCACTACAGAACCAGATCATGTCACAAGCACGTGATGTTCTAGGTATCGAGGATCATACGCCTTTGTTAGAAAGCCCATTTTATCGTCTAGAGTTATCGGGTTCCATATCAGTCTTGAACACTAAGCCTAAAGGTTCTCGGATGAGAAGCCAAGTTTAGG
This sequence comes from Euphorbia schlechtendalii, assembly GCA_949673415.1. Taxonomy (NCBI): domain Eukaryota; kingdom Viridiplantae; phylum Streptophyta; class Magnoliopsida; order Malpighiales; family Euphorbiaceae; genus Euphorbia; species Euphorbia schlechtendalii. The sequence continues at coordinate 8,416 of CATIWQ010932468.1, read as the reverse complement.
TTAACCTCTAATAGCTCAATACTTTGGGATCCTATGAAGTCACACACTTTGGGTCATTATTGGACTAAGTAGAGAACCTATAGACTAGGTCTATGCCGAAAATACCAATTGTCGAATTCATTAGAAGAATTATTAATTGGTTGGACCGAATTAATAATTAAAAGGAATAAATAGAAAATAGTAAAGTTGCATGAAGCGTAGCAAGGGATTTTTCTGTTGCGAGTGGGCCCCAAACGAACATGGGATGTTTAGAGTGGGGCCTGCACAGCTGTACAGTGAGTCGAAGGGCTCGCGGGCCACTAGCGCGCGGGGACAGCCCGGGTGAGCTAGCTGGCTACAGGCCCACAAGCGTTGCCTCAGGTTGCACACAAGCCCACTTACACGCTGGCTATGCGCAAGCCCGCACATTGGGCTTGCGGGGCTTACCTTGTGGTAGCAACCCGTGGGTTAGCCCGTGGGTCATAGTGACCCACTCAGCCAACCCAATGTGGGCTAAGAATATTCCCATCCCACATAGTCTTTTAAAGGGAGTCTAACTCTCCTCCTTTTCCCCTATAAATAGGCCTCCGGCTCCTCTCTTTATTCACACCTGTATATAGCTTTAGCTCATATATTCTGTCTGAATTCGACATCCTCTTCTTTTTTTGTTATTCGAGATCCTTCACGAGTTTCTCCAAATAATGGAAGAATTCTTTTTGAAGGTGCTTTCTTAAGTGAGCCTTTTGGATTATATTCATGTTGGTTTTTGAGTGGTCTAACAACTACTGTTTACTAACGGGTTCTTGCTCAACGAGGTTTTTATCGATGTAGATCCGTGTGGATCAATCGTAGAGGCTCTCCTAGTTTGGAAGCTCATGCTAACAAAGTGCTGCCGAACACCGCTACCAAAAGAGAGAAAGCACGCATCAACTAGTAATGTGTCAACCTTAGATGCTAGGTTTCTTTAATAAGCTTTATCAACATAAAAGCATCAATGGAACATTTTAACTTAGATTATATCAATCATGGCATGCTTAGGATATCTTTATGTTAATTTTAAGTTTTAAAATTCCACCTTGCAACGATTACATGTTCAACTACTATCTTGATTAACCAGTAGTGGTATCAAAGCCTACCTTATGCTATGCATGATTGATAATAATAATATGCTAAAATGTGATTTTCTATGAATTGATTAAAGTATACGATGCATGACTTATGGTTCAATTCCTGTTATAGATATTGATGTGACAACTACATTATGGTTTTGCTCAAACTTAGTCTAGGTGATTATCATATAAATTATCAATGTTTTACCACACGTTTTAATTGAGGGCCATCCCGTATCTCACTTAATAAAAGAACGAAATCTTTAAATCATAGTTGTTCATGGTATAATGGATCGAAGTGCCTATGGTTATTTTGGCAAGGATTGGACTTGGCCTCTCATTCACTTCAAAGGAGGCCTCTCCTACATAAAAATCTCCATCAGTATTAGACTCAAAAGTACCCAAGGGACTTTTATGACTTAGCCGATTTCTAATATGGGAATTAGATTTTGCATATGGTTTTACAAACATGGTTTAAGTTATTAAATTAAAACTTATGAACATAGGTGCAATGACTTAAACATGGACCTTGTTTATTTTGCATGCTATGTGGAGTCTTGGCATAATGGAATGATTATGATATACTAGTCAAGAGCATGTTCCCTTAGAGTTAATAATTCCAAATAACTCAGAATTATTATTTTCATAATCATATCCATCGTATCAGACCTAGACTAAGGCAAGACCAGCAACACCAATAAAATCCCCACAACAAAATTAAGGCAATATATAGTCTTCCCATCATAAGTTGTGATATGAACCTTATTAACAGATGTAAGAACATGTAAAACATGCTTTCCCTTAATATGTGTTTAGTCATGAGACTATATGGGTTAAAGCCTTAACCAAAATGGGTTAGTTATCCATATTGTTGGAGCTAATGCCAAATTGGAGACACATTTGAGGAGTCATACAATTGGGTACGCATGTCTCGAGAAATAGAAATCAAATTGATTAGCAATTACAAGAGATGCAAATGGACGGGTTCTAACCATGGTTTTCTTATTATGGCTTAACCTGCGATAGTGGGGGTCATGATGAGTGGCTATGGATGCTACCTACTTAGGAAAATTGGTTCAACCAAATTTCCCGAATTTAGATAGAAGGGGCTATTCGAATGTCGAGAAAATAGTAGGAATTATGTATTTAATTAAAGATCTTATATTAAATGCATGTGCATATACTAATTTCTAAACAAATTCTATCTTATATCTAGTTTGAATAAAGAACACTAATACTAATAATACATCCAATTGACAACACGTTTTATAAAGGAGACAACCTTCATGAGTGGTTCGAGTGTTTGACAAGGTTCCTAAAGAGCCTTGGTCTGGATTATGTATTAGATAATTCATACCTTGAACTCCCCAGAGAGGATCCATTTATTTATCAAATTGATAAGTACATGAAGTACAAAAGGGATTGTGATTTTGTAAAGAACTTCATGGTCAACACTATGCTTCCAAGGTACAAGGATCTTTGCAAAAATATGGACTTGGAGTCTATGATTGTGCAGCTTGTAATGATGGATGAACCTAAATCATTCATGCTATCTGCAAGTCTAGGGGCTAACACCTCAGCAGTTGAGTTTGCCGTGATTATTTATGATAACTCTGAACAGTTAAGGAAAATAGAAGCCTTGAAATAGATTATATTGAAAGGTCTACCTCAAAGGTATGGCAATTTCAAAACAGAATTCTATGGCATCAATGATTGTTGTAATTTTTCCGAGATGGTAGACCTGTTAGAATAATATGATATATAGTTTAAAAATAAACTTGAGAATCAAACTATTGCTGAGGATCAAAAGATAAGAAATTCTAGGGTTTTCAAGGTCAACAGAAGACTCATGAAGAGTGTCGAAATGAAACACGAGTTAAAAGCTCAGATTTCAGAACAAATGAAGAAAGTGAGGCATCTACTTCAGGAATGTTCATGATAGAGAGTTTCTCTACAGTTCCCTATGAGTCTACTTGAGAATTAGATACTAGTTGTGGTACTCATATCTGTATTTATGTGTAGGGATTGCGGAATAGTAGGAGGCTTCCAAAGAGGGAAATGTACTTAAGAATTAGAAATGGATCATGGGTTGCTACAATAGCTGTAGGGACATATAGCCTTCGTTTTCCTAGTGGCCTAGTTTTAATTTTGAACAATTACTATTATATTCCTATTGTCACTAAGAATATTATTTCTGTTGCACTTTTAGCAACAGAGGGATTTGAATTTATTTTCTAATAATAAATATGAAATTCAATGTGAGAATGTTCTTTATGCTTGTGGAATTTCTGTGGATGGCATTTATGTTCTAGATACTAAAATCGAAGTTCTAAATATGAACATTGTTAAGAAATTGATATTAGATAATGAGGAATCCTCATACTTATGGTACTGTCATCTATGCCATATAAATGAGACTCGCTTAACTAAGTTACGCAAATGTGGAGACTTTTGCCTAATGGAATGGGTGTCCTATGGTGCGTGCGTACCTTGTTTAAAGGGGAAGATGAATAAGAAACCTTTCAAAGGAAAGGGACAACGTGCCACTAGTACTTTGGAAATAATACATTCCGATGTATATTGTCCAATGAATGTTAAGACACATGAGGGTTTCATCTACTTCATAACCTTTATCGATGATTACTCGCTATATGGTTATTTATACCTTATAAGGCACACGTCTGAAAGTTTTGAGAAATTCAAAGAGTTCAAAACTGAAGTAGAGAAATAGCTTGGGAAAAGTGTCAAGACCCTTCAATTTGATTGAGGCGGTAAATACTTAAGCCAAGAGTTTCAGGATTATCTAAGGGATAATGGTATTTTATCTTAGTGGACACCTCCTTATACACCCAACACAATCGAGTGTCAGAAAGGAGGAATCGCACCCTACTCAATATGGTTCGGTCCATGATGATCTAACCATAACTCAACAGATCCTTTTGGGTTTATACACTTGAGAGTGTAGTTTATATCTTAATAGAATACCCTCTAAATCAGTTGATCTAACTCTATATGAGTTATTGTATGGTAAGAAACCCTCTCTTTCTTACTTGAGAGTTTGGGGATGTCCTGCTTAAGTTAAGAGGATAAGTTCAAATAAGTTGGGTGCTAAGTCTGATAGGTGTCTGTTTGTAGGTTACCTTAAGGAGACTATAGAGTACACCTTCTATGATCCCAAGGAACAAAAAGTCCTTGTTTCCAGAAATGCTCAATTCCTCGAGAAGGAGCACATACTTGCGAAAGCCAGTGGGAGCACTCTTGAGCTGAGCACTCAAGAAGATCAAACAGACAATCAACTGATTTTACCTACACTTGTTACACAAGAAAGTGTAAGAATGGAATAGCCTATTATAACATCGACATTGGTAGGTCAGGCAGGGCTCCAAGAGCTCCCGAGCGATACGGTTTTTCATCTCTAATGATAAACATCTCTTCCTTGTGGAGGATGATGAAGACCAAGACTTATCAGGAGGTAATGGAAGGCTCAAAATTTGACAAATGGCTTTCAGCTATGAGGTCAGAGATGGACTCCATGTACGAAAATCAAGTTTGGAGCTTGATTGATGCTCCAAGTGGGATTAGGCCCATAGGATGCAAGTGGGTTTTCAAGAAGAAAACTGACATGGACAGTAACATAGTTACCTATAAAACAAGGTTGGTTGCAAAAGTGTACAGTAAAAAAGAAGGCATTGACTACAATGAGACCTTTTCACCGGTGGCCATGCTGAAGTCTTTCAGGATACTTCTTGCCATCGCCGCTCATTACGATTATGAGATTTGATAGATGGATCTGAAGACAACATTCTTTAATGGGAATCTTGACAGAGATGTGTTTATGGAACAACCCAAGGGTTTTACATCCAAGGAAGGCTCAAAGGTATGCAAGTTGCATAATTCCATTTACGAACTTAAGCAAGCATCGAGGAGTTGGAATATCAAGTTTAACGAAACAAGCTAAAATATTGGTTTTGTGTCAAACGTTAATGAACCCTATGTATATAAGAAGGCTAGTGGGAGTGCGATCATTTTCCTTGTGTTATATATCGATGACATATTAATGATAGGAAATGATATTCCTTTTCTTGAGATAGTTAAGTCATGGTTATCAAAGAAGTTCTCCATGAAAGACCTTGGAGAAGCAGCTTTTATACTCGTAATATAAATCTACCGAGATAGGTCCAAAATGCTGTTAGGTATTTCGCAAAGTACATACATGGATAAGTTTTTGGCTAGATTTAACCTTGAGCAATCAAGAAAGGGTTATCTCCCAATATGGGATTAAACTGTCTAAATCTAAGTGTCCGAGAACAAAAGAGGAGAGACTACGCATGAATGGAATACCCTATGCCTCAACTATAGGTTCCATCATGTATGCTATGGTATGCACTCGGCCTGACATCTCATATGCGTTGAGCATCATGAGTAGATTTTGGTCTGACCCAGGTGAGAAGCACTGGATGGATGTTAAAACTATCATTAAGTACTTAAGTAGAACTAAGGATATGTTTTTACTATATGGAGAAGGTGATCTCATTTTGAAGGGATACACCGACGTAAGTTTTCAGTCTGACAAGGATGATTATAAATCCCAGTCAGGTTATGTGTTTATGTTAAATAGAGGGGCAGTTGTTTGGAAGAGTTTCAAACAAGACACGAATATTCGATTCAACCACGGAATCTAAATACATAGCTACTTCAGAAGCGGCTAACCAAGATGCCTAGCTTAAGGGATTTGTTGGTAATCTCAATGTGGTGTCCAGCATTGTAAATCTAGTAGCGGTCTATTACGAATAACAATGGGGATATTGCTTAAGCAAAGGAACCAAAGGCTCGTCAGAATGGACATGTACTTAAAAAATACCATCTCATTCAAGAGATAGTAGCCAAGAAAGATATAGACTTAAAATGCATCATGATGTATCAGAATCTAGCCGATGGGCTAACTAAGCCATTGACTCAATTTAAACATAACCAGCATGTTAACAAGTATGGCATGAGGAACATGGGTAATTGGCTCTAGTGCAAGTGGGAGATTTCTAGATATGATTTATGCCTTAGAGGCATTTAGGGTGATATATCTTTATTAGTTATAATGTACAAATGGTTTTGAATTATTATTAATATTAATTAAGGCATCTTTGTTGCTTATCAGTGCTTTCTATATATTTATGTATCTCCATGGTATCGTATATTTATAATGTTAAATATGTATATACCCATTGATGAGGCAAAGTCTATGACTATTTCATAGCGTAAAAGTACGAGGACATAGTGGGAGCTATGTGGTGTGAGAACTGCATATACGTGTTACTATAATAGTCTAAATATCCCTAGTCACAGCTTCATTGAGATTGGACATCAATGGAATGGACAGACTAGCATGTGTAGGCTTACTCCTTAAATTAGATCCAAGCAGCCGATCTCACAAGCTGAAGGTGGTACCTTGAGTTAACACATGAATGTATTCGAGTAATGCATTGGAGATTGCCATAAGACAGACACTCAGAAATAACTATATCCATGTGTTGGTGTCATGTCTTATTGCAGTAGCAGTACGAATATCCTCAAACCTGAGATATCAGTTACCTTATCTAAGAGTTGCTATATTTTGGGTCATACTTATTCATACCCTGGCGATCAAGATGAAATGGGTGATTATGGGTATAGCGATGATCACATGTTGGTAATCTATGTAGTCAAGATGGGATCCATTGCTCTTGATATAGTAATATAATGGAGATGTACCTTAGGGCCCCTTGTTGAAGTGCCACACTCATAAACCTCTGATCAGAGTATACGATTGATGGAACTGCTTTCTAGTTAATCAAGATACAAAACCGCCGAGTGGTGTTCTTCATGAACAAGTCTAATTCCAGGATAGCTACAGCTATTACATGAGCTGACACTTAATCCAAGCTCAATAAACTAGATGGTACTTAACTTGATAGAAGGAGTGTATTGTATTGGTTACCACTACAAAACCGGATCAAATCACAAGCATGTGACATTCCAAGTATCGGGTTATCATATGCTTTTGTTAGAAAGCCCATTTGATCATCAAGAGCTATCGGGTTCTATCTCGGTCTAGAACATTGAGCCTAAAGGTTCTCAGATGGGAAACCAAGTTTAGGTTAACCTCTAGCGGCTCAATACTTTGGGATCCTATTAGGTCACATACTTTAAGCCTTCATTGGACTAAGTAAAGAACCTAGAAACTAGGTCTATGCTAAAAATACCAGTTCTGGAATTCGTTAGAAGAATTATTTATTGGTTGGACCGAATTAATAATTAAAAAGAATAAAGAGAAAATGGGAAAGTGGCACGGAAAAGGGATTTTTCCCATTGTGAGTGGGCCCCAAATGAACATGGGATGTTCATAATGGGGCCTGCGTTGGCCATCTTGTAAGCCCGTGGATAGCTCGTGCGCGCTAGAGGGTTACAGGCCCTTAAGAGCTGCCTAAGGCACCACTTACGCTGCCTAGCACCCAAGCCCACAAGCTAGGCTTGTCGCAAGGCCCGCAAGCCCAGCTTGCGGCATAAGAAAAGCCCGTTAGGGTTTACCTTCTGGCAGCAACCCACGAGTTGGTTCGCGGGTCATAGTGACCCGCACGGCCAACCCGATGTGGGATGGGAATATTACCATCCTACATAGTATTTTAAAGGGGAGTCTAACACTCCCCCTTTTTCCTCTAAATAGGCCTCCAGCTCATCTGTTTATTCACACCTGAAAGCAGCTTTAGCTCAAATTTTCTCTTTGAATTCGAGATCGTCTTCTTCTTTTATTTTGTGAGATTCTTCATGAGTTTCTCCAAACAATCAAAGAATTCTTTTTGAAGGCTCTTTCTTAGGTGAGTAATCTGAATTATTTCGGTTTGGTTTTCGAGTGGTCTAATAGCTGCTCTTTACTAAGGGATTCTTCTCCAATGAGATTTTGGTCGGTGAAGATCTGTGTGGATCAATCGTAGAGGCTCTCCTAGTTTGGAAGCTCATGCTAATGAATGCTTCCGAATTATTCAAAGGGAACACCTCTACCAAAAGAGAAAAAGCATGCATAAACTGGTAATGCTTCAACCTTAGATGCTAGGTTTCTTTTATAAGCTTTATAAACCTAAAAGCATCTATGGAACTCTTTAACTTAGATTATATCAATTCCGGCATGCTTAGGAGATCTTTAAGTTAATTTTAAATTTTGAAATTACGCCTAGCAACGATTGCATGTTCAATTACTGTCTTGATTAACCTACACCATTCATAGAATTCCACATTGCATCTCGCGTGCATCTCTACCTGAATGGATTGCTTAAAGATGTTCGCCACTTTTGTAATAA
>CATIWQ010932454.1:0-27858 GCA_949673415.1 Euphorbia schlechtendalii | reverse complement strand
CACATAAAGAGAATCTCAACAATCATAGTCCCACTATGATTTCTCTTCTATGTTATAACTTATGTCATGGATTTTGTTAATCAATTAATAAGTATAACATATAGATGTACATATATACTTAAAGAAACAACTTTGAATAACAAAGAAAAGCCTTTTATTAATTAATAAATATGTTTATACATCATACAAGCTAATGTACTACCCTAATTGCTCTTAGGGCATACACTATATCTAACAACAATGACCCTAGCCTATGTTCGGTATTTGAGAAATACCTAAAAGGTTTAAGGCTATTTGTTCGCAATGATACTAGCATAGGTTTGATACTTAGGAAGTACGTAAGAGGTGTAATGTTGTTTGGTCGCATTGACGCTAGCCTAGGTTCAATACTTGAGAAGTACCTGAAAGATTTAGGGCTATTCGTCGTGATGACATTAGCCTAAATTTGGTACTTGGAAGTACCTGAAAGGTTTAAGGCTATTGGTTGCAATTACACTAGCCCATGTTTGATACTTGGAAAGTATCTAAGATGTTTTTGGGCTATTTGGTCACAATGACACTAGCCTAGGTTTGATAATCATGAAGCACCTAAGAGGTTTAGGATTATTTAGTCACAATGACACTAGCCTATGTTCGATAATCGGAAAGTATAGGTTTTTGGGCTATTAGGTCGTAATGAAACTAGCCTAGGTTCAGTACTTGAGAAGTGCCTAAAAGGTTTAAGATTGTTTGGTTGCAATGACACTAGCCTAGGTTCAGCACTTGGTAAGTACCTAAAAGGATTATGGCTATATGGTTGCAATGGCACTATAAGCAATGACCTAAAAGGAAAACAATTAATGTGAGAAACAATATAAACATGTTGAAATATACACGTTGTGAACATTTTTTTAAGAAACATATTATGGACATCCAATTGAAATTAAACAATTAACAAAGAAATGATGTTTTTTAGGTGACTTACGCCAACATACATCAAAGCATAAGTAATAACCCGCAAAGAAAGTATATTTTTTTGAAAGCAGCTTATGATAAATTTATGTGAACATATATAACATACTTTAAAGAATAAACAATCAATAACGAAAAACATTATTATTGTTTTTTTACATACATAACATGTGAACATACATACATTAAAGATTAAACAAATAACAAAGAAGTATTATTCATTTTTTTACATACATAACATGTGAACATATATACATTAAGGAGTGAATGAATAACAAAGAAATATTCCTAATTTTTTACATACATAACATGTAAACATAAATATATTAAAGAGTAAACAAATAACAAAGAAGTAATCATAATTTTTTGACATACATAACATGTGAACATACATACATGTAAAAAGTAAACAAATAACAAAGAGGAAAAAAGTTTTAGGCAACTTGGGACATATAACATGGGAATATACAAAGGAAAACCAAAAAAACATTCTTAGGGTGATTAAATAACAAATAGGAGTTCTAAGGTAGTAATTGTTGGTATAAACCTAAGGAAGAATTAAAGTACCTAACCATTAGAGTTCTCAAGGTTCTTCTTAGTGGTCATTTAGAGTTAAAGGTATCCTAATTTGAGGCTAACTAGGAAAAAAATGATAGTGATGCATATAAAATCACATGAATGATTATACCTGCACCAAAATATGGTTAGAATCACAAAAATAATGTATGCAAAAAGTAAAGCTGCACAAATAACAAATTGTTTAGCATGCATAAATAGTATGCTCTCCGTTCCACCCTTAACACCATGTGGTCATAACAAGGCTCTCCCTTAGGTATTGGGTCTCCCCATTATCAACGGGAGATAATAAGGGCGTCTCTCAAAATGTAAATTAGTTTTGCTAACCTAGGGGATGATTTTATGGCTTCTATATGCGGGCTCGGTCAAAACAAGGTCACACACGGTTGCCATAGTTTAATACACTTAAGTCCCCAAATGCTTTCGGAGTTGTGAAACTATATTGTACTTCTATGAGTGATATTATCAAATCCATGCCCCTAAGTGCAAGAGAACTAGGCGACATTTCATCAAGAATATCGTAGCTTGAGAAAGGCATGGAAAATGCACGTGAATGCGAAAGTGAGTAAAAAAACCTTTTTAATTATGTTTAGAAAACTCTTATTGGATTAATATGTTTGAAACCAAAATTTTGAACTAAGTATCTTTCAATGCTTTTTCTCTAATTTGATATTTATTTTATTTATATAAAAAAAAAGAAAAAAAGTCAACTAAAGTCCCCAGCGAAGTCGCCACTGTGAGTGGATGACGTTTTAATGGGTGCAGCAAAGTGGGCCGAAAAGACTCTAATTGAGAGATATTTTTATTTGGGAAATGTTATTTTTGGAAAAATGCAATATATTGTGTTATGGAAATAAAATATTTCCATATACTTGAACTTATTTTGGAAATGATAATTTGGAAACAAACTTTTGCATTCTGGAATGATTTGTCAACGAAGAGAAGATTTTAATTTAAAAGGAAATGAAAGTTGGATAACGTGATTTTCTAGAAAAATTGAAAAATTATTTTTATGTTTTTTTGAAAACTTATTATAAATAAAAAAAGAAACGGAGTAAAAACACTGTTAAAGAAATAGTGGAGTTGCCACCCGGTTTAGCTCTACCGGGAAATTCGGTATAGCTAACCCGACTAGGTTTCTTATACCTATTTAACAGAGATTTTAAGTACGGGCAAAGCATTTACTAATCTACTTAGTTCAAAATATTAGTTTTGAATATATTATGTTGCTTTATCCGATTTTTTCCTATTTTAAATTTTAATCCTATGTTAATTTCTACATGCTCATACAATAAAATAAAGCAAGAAAATAAATAAATACAAACATCCAAAGCAAGAAAATAAAGACAAGAAAGTAAAAGGATTATAACTGCCTAATGACAAAGGATCTAAGAAAATAAATGAAATTGCATCAAAATAAAGGGGATTTGCATATGGGTTCGACTTTGAGAGTAAAGTGAATGTCAAATCCTAACTTCGCAAGAAATCTTTTAATCATCTTACAAAACACGAATAAAACATCAAATAGTCATAGATATATTAAGAACGGTACAAGAATGATGAAATGACATATTAAATATGAAAAATAATAAAATGATATTACTCTCAGAGTTACTTATGTGAGATGGTTCCAAGATGCTTGGATTTGGCCTTTGAGAATATTTTAACAATTAAAAGATCATATATTTTTGTTGATGAAAACAAAGAGAAACAAATTATCTATTGTTAAAATTAGCCTGAAAAGTGGTTTCACGCGCTAACTTGCTGACTGAAGTTGACTCCAATACTCCTCTTAGTTGTGGTCCAAAGGTTCTTGCAAAATAACAACTGTTGCTATGGGGGACTAGTCGTGTGACCGGCGTAGCCTCTTCGATGCTTAAGTTAGATTAGATTTAAGAGAGGAGGTAGGGAGTATTTAGTGTTTTTAGAATACGTACCTTTGCGTGGTGACCCAAAGGGTCCTGTTATATTCCTTGAATGTCCCCTAGTCTGATCCAAAGTGTGAATCAACCAGAGTTCTAATTCGAATGGATCATTATCTTGTTGATAGGATAAAGTTTATTTGAAATGAGAGTTCCCATTATGGAGGTCTCTTTGAAGACTCAGAATATTAATTGAACTCTTTGCTCCCGAGGTGTCGGGGTCGATCTAGCCGGACAAGCCGGCTCAGCTTGGTGGCCGCCTAGACATTTCACTGAACTAAGGGAAGACTTGGCCTCTTCCAAATTTGGGGCGGATATGATCCGCCTGGATGATTTACCAGGTCCTTATGGTTGGGGTGGATGGGATCCGCTTAGATCAGCAGGAACATTCCTAGCCTTATCATAGTATTTTTCCTTGTTCCAGGCGGATATGGTCCGCCTGGGGGTTTTTTGTGGTATGCACGTGCCTGGCGGTACTTGACCATGTTAACATCTATAAAAAGAATAAAGGTTTTGAGAGAACTCTTGTGAAAGAATTTTTTTTTTTGTGTGATACATTTTCTAAGCAAATAAACTAGTAGAGCATAATAGAATTGTGTGAAAAGAAATACTAAAGAATTCCCCTTCCATTTCAGAAATTTAGAGGCCTATTCATGAGCTAAACTTCTATGAAAAAAGTTAATTTCATGAAATTGGACATGGAATAAATTAGCATTAAACAACAACTAAATATGAATAAAATACTCATGAAAAAAAATACTCATAGAAAAAAGGAAGAAAGAGAATCGGGATTCAAACAAATCCCTTGATTCCCTTCCTTTACATGTTTTTGTTTTTGTTCTTTTCTTTTTTTTTTATTTAGATAAAATATTATTTAACCAAATAAAATAACAAGTAAATAATAAAAAAACAAGTAAATAAAATAAAACCAAATCAAATTAAGTCAAAATAAAATATAATAAAATAATAAAAACAGAGTTAAATGAAATCAACACACATGAAATAAAAGATTTTTATTAAAGCACAATTGTCCAAAGTCTCCCCAAGTCCAAATGTAATATTGGTACAAATTTAATGTAAAATTCCATCATTAGGTCGGGCGAGCCGTGCTCACACCTGGTCCAACTTTCTTCTAGTGAATTGACTATCTCAAAGTATGAGAGTGTTGTGGAATCTGATGATTTTGATTGATATATGACCCCTTGATATTCAGAATTTCATGTGTGATGACTTGATCGTGGTTGTGTAGTAGTATTAATATAATTCACTCATGTCATCAAGGTTAAGTACCATTTAGTTTCTTGGGCTTATTTAAAGTGTTAGCCCCCTAATAATCCAGGAGGTTATTCCAATAATTTAGTCTTTCTACCAAAGAACACTACTCAACCATATTAATGTGTTTACTAAGATCTCATCCTATTAAGCACATACTCTGATCAGAGACCCTTCTCTTCATCTCTGGTCGATGGATATTTTCAAGAGTGCTACTTCTAATAAGTGGCAAAGGTATAGCTCTCATATAATGCTATATCTAGAGTGATGGATTCCTTCTTGACTACTCGTTATAATCATCCATATCACTCAGTCAATAGGGTGCTTAGGTATGACCCAAAGTATAGCAACACCTAAATAAAAGTAACTATATCTCAGAATTAAGGATACTCATATTGTTATTGCAATAAGACAAAATACTAAAACATGATATATCATATCTAGTGTTATCTTATAATGGTTTTCAATGTATCTATCCGGATACATCCATCTGTTAACTCTAGGCACCATCCTTTAACATTGTTGATATGTTGCTTGAATCTAATCCAAGGAGTATGACGACACATTCTAGTTTATCAGTTATCATCAATGTTGAGTCTTGATGAAAATACAACTAGGGATATTTTGACATATCATAACTGCACAGACCAGTTCTCACCCTACATAGTCCCACTATGCTCTTGCAATCCATGTTATGATATTGTTAAGGACTTTTACGAACATATCCATGAATGTATTTTAAGCTAGTCATAATATATTTTTGCAGTCATTGATATAATAAAAGAAATGCCTTTATTTTATAAATTTGTTCATACAAAATAACTAACTAAGATATATCGACCTAATTACCTCTAGGTCATACATCATATCTAACAGGAGGTTCAAGCTTTAGCTTGGAAGACTGATGGGTTATACAGGCTAAATGATTCATCTTTTAACTGTCAATTTTTGCATAAAATAAGTACTAGCCTATCAATAAAGGATGCAAAGGTAGAGTCTCGTAGATGGCACCATAGACTAGTCCATGCTTCATCTAAAGCTTTATCTTTTATAGATAATACATATTTTAAGTGTACTATTGAAGATTTTTCAACATGTCGTACTGCCAAACAATGTAGATTTTTTTTTCCAAAATGTTTAATAAAGACTATAAGGATTAACCAGACTATTCATGTTTACTTTAAGGACCTTATAATCTTTTTTTTTTCTTTTTTATATAGGAGCAAGTTATTTTTTAATGATTGTTGAAGATTTCTCTAGAGTTACTCGGGTTGTTCTATTGCAGAGTAAAGAGCAAGCTACATATGCTCTGACTATTTTCTTAATTATAGTTGAAAACCACTTTCAAAGGTTCAAGTTCAGCGAAGTGACAATGGTAGAGAATTTTGAAACAACAATGTAGCAAATTTATGTAATCAAAGGGTATTGTCCATCATCAGAATTGTGCCTATACCCCCGCAATAGAATAAGGTTGTGAAATGAAAGCAAAAGCAGCTCATTAATGTGGCAATATCTCTTAAATGTCCCATAAATTTTTGGGTGAAGCAATTTAAATGGCTTGTTCCATTATAAATGTTCTATCAACTGATTTACTTGACGAGAAAACACCATATATTATACAATAGTCAACCTGATTATAGTATTTTTAAATTTTTGGTAGCCAATGCTTTTACACGAATATATTCCTTCACAAAAAGAAATTTGATGAGAGGGCATATATTGTTAGACATGATGTATGCCCTAGAGGTAATTAGGGTGATATATCTTAATAAGTTATAATATACAAATGGTTTCAGAATATTATTAATAATAATTAAGGCATTTTTTTTGCTTATCAGTGTTTTCAATATATTTATATATCTCGCTGGTATCATATATGTATCATATTATATATATGTACGTATTGATAAGACAAAGTCCGTGACTACTTTATAGCGTAAAAGTATGAGAACATAGTGGGAGCTATGTGGTGTGAGAACTGCATATGAATAGTCTAAATATCCCTAGTCTTAGTTTCATTGAGATGGACATCAATGGAATAGATAGACTAGAATGTGTATGCTTACTCCTTGGATTAGATCCAAGCAGCCGATCTCACAGGCTGAAGGTGGTACCTTGAGTTAGCACATAAATGTATTCGGGTAATACATTGGAGATCACTATAAGACAGACACTCGGAAATAACTATATCCATGTGTTGGTGTCATGTCTTATTACAGTAGCAATACAAGTATTCTCAGACTTGAGATACTGGTTACCATGTGTAGGAGTTATTATACTTTGGGTCATACTTATTCAAAGGAGTGTTCATCGGTTGGTTCGGTTGAATAACCGAACCGAACCAAATAAACCAACAATTGAATAGTTAAAAAAATACAAACCGAAACTGAATCGAAGTAAAAAAGCAATCGAACCGATGTATTCGGTTCGGTTGGTAGATTCGGTTATTTCGGTTTTGTTTTGTTTATTTTTCCTACTATTTATCTTTACTAATTCTTACTATAATCTTTTGTTATGCACAATAATTTACTCTATTTTTTTAAAATAAGTTTATAAATTGATATAAAAATAAGATTTTTCTGACTTATTATTAAGTACTGGACCTGTAAAATTATAATAAAACAAGCCAATATCCATAATTAATAAGTTAATTTCAACTAAATGAGAAACAAAATTTTGGCTGGATCAATATGCTAAATGCCCTTACATAATATTTAGTATTGATGTTACAAGTGGTGTGGAGATTGAGGCAGTTTCAGTATAGATTTTATTGGTAATATATGTTGTTTAATTGTTAGGTAAAAAAAATATTATAATTTATAAAAAATTAGTTTTTTCATAAATATTTTCATTAATCGGTTAGTTCAGTTATATCGGTTTATTATTAACAAAAATCGAACCAACCAAAATCACCGAAAATCTATAAAATCAATAACCGACACCGAACCATTTTGACCAAATAACCGAACCGAAAAACCAAATTACATCGGTTTGGTCAGTTATTTCAGTTCGATTTTTCAACACCCCTACTTATTCATACCCAGGCGATCAGAATGATACGGGTGATTACGGGTATAGTGATGATCATATGTTGGTAAGCCGAGTAGTCAAGATGGGATCCATCGCTCTTGATATAATAATATAATGGGAGATGTACCTTAGGGCCCATTGTCGAAGTGACACACTCATAAACCTCTGATCAGAGTATAAAATTGATAGAATGGGCTAATCAATCTTAATACATAATGGCTGAGTGGTGTTCTTCGTGAACAAGTCTAATTCAAGGATAGCTATGGCTATTACATAAGGTGACACATAATCCGAGCTCAATAAATTGGATGGTACTCAACCTAATGGAAGGAGTGTATTATGTTGGTTACTACTACAGAACCAGATCAAGTCACAAGCACGTGACGTTTCAAGTATCGGAGGATCATACTCCTTTGCTAGAAAGCCCATTTGATTGTCTAGAGCTATCAGGTTCTATATCGGTCTAGAACACTAAGCCTAAAGGTTCCCGGATGGGAAACCACATTTTGGTTAACCTCTAGCGGCTCAATATTTTGGGACCCTACGAGGTCACACACTTTGGGTCTAAACCAGACTAAGTAAAGAACCTATAGATTGGGTCTATGCCGAAAATATTTGTTTGTCAAATTTGTTAGAAGAATTATTATTGGTTGGACCAAATTAATAATTAAAGAAAATAAAGAGAAAAATAGGGAAAAATCCACGGAGGGGAGCAAGGGAATTTTTCTCGTTATGAGTGGGCCACAAATGAACACATGGTGTTTAGAGTAGGCCTAGCCCATACTTGCGGTACAAGGCAAGCTCGCTAGGGGTTGCCTTGTTATAAGAGGCCGCGGGTTAGCCCGCAGGCCCAAGTGACTTGTGCGGCTAACTCGCTTGTGGGATGGGAATATTCCCATCCCACATTGAGTTTTAGGGGGAACACTTCCGCTTTTCCCTATATATAGGTCTCCAGTTCTCTTTATTTCACACAAAATATTTCAACTCTTGTGCAAGATCCTTCACGAGTTTCTCTTAACAATGAAGAATTTCTTTAGAAGACTCATTTTATTTGAAGAGAGCCTTCTCATTTTATATTTTTGAGTTGGTCTTCGAGGGTCTAGCAGCTGCTATCTACTAATGGTATATACCTCTATGATGTTTTGGTCGATGAAGATGCGTGTAGATCAATCATAGAGGCTATCTTAGTTTGGAGGCTCGTTCTAACGAAGTTCTACCGAATTACTCTAAGGGAGAGCCGCATCCAAAAGAGAAAGAGAAGCACGTGTCAACTGGTAACGTCCTAAACTTAGATGCTAGGTTTCTTTTATAAGTTTTATAAACCTATCAATATCTATGGAATGTTTTAACTTAGATTATATCAGTCATGCCATGATTAGGAGATCCTTTTAGGTTAATTTCAAGTTTTGAAATTCTGACTTGCTATGTTGCATGTTCAATAACTACCTTAATTAACCAACAGTGGTATCAGAGCCAACCTTATGCTATGCATGATTGATTATAATATGTTAAAATAATATTTTCTATGAATTGATTAAAGTATATTATGCATGACTTTGGTTTCAAATCCTGATATAGAAAATGATGTGATAACTAGATTAAGGTTTTGCTCAAACTTAGTTTAGGTTATTATCATGTAAATTAGCAATGTTTTACCACACGTGTAAATGCTTTAATTGAGGGTCATCCCATACTTCACTCAATTAAGGAATGAAATATTTAAATTATAGTTGTCCATGGTACAACGAATCGAAGTTTCCATGGTTATTTTGGCAATGATTGGAATTTAATGCTCATTCACTTTAATGGGGTCTCTCCTACCTAGAAATCTCCATGGGTATTGATTCAAAAGTACTCAAGGGACTTTTATGACTTAGTCAATTTCTCGTATGGGAATTAGATTCCGCATATGGTTTTACAAACGTGATTTAAGTTATTAAGACATAGGTGCAATAATTAAAACATAGACCTTATTTGTTTTGCATGCTATGTGGAGTCTTGGCATAATGGAATGATTATATATACCAGTCTCGAGCATGTTCCCTTAGAGTTAATAATTCCATATAGCCTGGAATTATTGTTTTCATAATCATATCCATCGTATAAGACCTAGACTAGGGCAAGGCCAGCGGCACCAATAAAATCCCCACAATAATATTAAGGCGGTATATAATCTTCCCATCATAAGTCATGATACAAACCTTATTAACGAATGTAAGAACATGTACAACATGCCTTCCCTTAACATGTGTTTGGTCATGAGACTAGATGGATTAAATGCCTTAACCAAAATGGGTTAGTTATCCATATCATTGGAGCTAATGCCAGATCGGAGACACATTTGAGGAGTTGCACAATTGGTTACGCACGTCTCGAAAAAGAGAACTCAAATGGATTAGCAATTGCATGAGATGCCACATAACTCAAATGAACTCAAATCCGAACGTAAGTCTCCATCTGATACTTGATAATAAATTGACAAGGACTAATTTTGATGACTAGTTCAAAACTCTTAGAAAGGAGCTTGAGAAAAGCCACATGGATTATGTTATAGAGAATCTGGAACTAGTCAATCCTGATGCTGAGGCTTCTATCCAAGAGAAAGAAGCATATCTTAAGTACAAGAAGGATGCTTTCATGGTGTCACTAGTGATGCTCGAAACTATGAGTTTGACGCTTAAGAAGCAGCATGAAGGTATGGACCTTAAATCCATGCTGATTCATCTTAGAGGACTTCATGAGGGCATGAAAGTTGAATGGAGTAAAATATTAAGATTCCACTATAACTCCAAGAGAGATGATGGGATCCTGACCACTGAGCGATGCATAGAAAACTTATGGTATTAAAGGAGATTGACTTAGATAGGAATCGAGACAGATTCCAACCATGACATACAGCTTATGATAAAAAGTCTGTCTAATAAATATTCACCTTTTGTGAAATATTATCTTATGTCAAGGAAGATCAGCATGACATCTGAGTTTATCAAGAAAGTTAGAAATTTTGAAGAAGGTTTGAGGGCTAGAGGAACATGTACCTTGGCAAGTAGAACTTGCGTCAAAGGTAAAGGTTTAAAACCCATCAACAGGAAGATAAAAAAATCTAGTTATTGAAAAGGAGAAGCCCAAAGGAATATGTTTTGTGTGTGTAGGGCCCGGACATTGGAAACATGATTGCAAAGCTTTGATTTCTAAACAAGTGAAGATGAGGCCAAGTGAGGCATCTATTTCAGGTATGTTCATGATAGAGTGTTTCTCTACAATTCCATATGAGTCTAATTGGGTATTAGATCTGGTTGTGGTACTCATATCTGTACTACTATGCAGGGATTGCAAAACACTAGGAGGCTTGCAAAGAGGGAAATGAACCTAAAAATTGGAAATGGAGCATGGGTTGCTGCAACAGTTGTATGGACATATAGCCTTCATTTGCCTAGTGGTCTAGTTTTAGTTATGAACAATTGGTATTATATTCATGCTGCCACTAATAATATTATTTCTGTTGCATGTTTAGCAACAAAGGGATTTGAAATTTTATTTTCTAATAATAAATGTCAAATTTGACGTAATAATGTTCTTTATCCTTGTGAATATTTGTTGATGACATTTATATTCTATATACTAAAACCAAAATTCTGAATATGAACATTGTTAAGAAATCGAGATTGGATGATGAGAAATCCTCATACTTATGGCATTGTCGTTTAGGGCATGAATGAGACTCGCTTAACTAAGTTACACAAATGTGGAGACTTGGGCCCAATGGAATGGGAATCCTATGATGCGTGCTGTTAGTGGATGACACAGAATGCGATGGGCCAAGAGTGCGCTTTTAAAAGGCGCAATCCACCGGGGTGTTTTTGTTGAAAATAAAATTACCGAATCAGGGACCCGAAAGGTTTGAAAGAGAAAGCTATAACATTTTAGATTGGTCAAAACCCTAATCCGACATCTCTTAGTGTAGAGTCGCCACTTGTATTAGCTCTTCTAGGAATTAAAGTCCTGTGATGCTTAACATCCGGGGGACGGCCCACTAAGACACAGAGATTCGGGTTCAGGATAAGTTGCTTACTTCTTATTAGATCACATTATATTACATCTATAGAAAATCGTATTTCTTAATTGTGCATATTCAAACTTATGTCGTTTTTGAGTTTGTAATATATGATTTAACTCGCATATGGAAAGTAATAAATCCATACATAAAGCAATAAATATATGCAGAAAAGTAAAGATTAAGATTACAAAACCTCGGGGGATGCAACCACCCGCTTAATCTATTAATTACATTTCCGTAAAAATATTTGCAATATACAAAAGAAAATAAAATCCTATGTATACATCTAACCTAATCTACCTGTATCCACAAAGGTTAACACATAGTATAGCACAACATAAATATTTATACGTATGTTCGATTTGGTTTTGGCAAGGTTTGTGTGGCCTAACTAAAACATCGAAGATTGAAAATTTCTTATTTAGAAATAAAAGGATTCTTTTTATTAACGTGTAGGTTGCTCATTTTAATTAGTGAAAATGCTCAAATGGCAAAATGTGATGTCTGTTATCCGAGAATAATTTTTATTCCATTCGTGGGGGTAATCTAACATGTATATTGGAGAAATTCCATAATTAGATAAATTAAAAAATTAATTAAAAGCATAAAAAAAATTACATATTAAAATAAATAAAATGATAAATAAATAAATAAATAAAAAGAGTTAATAAAACACAATTTAAAGGAATAAAATAAATCTTAGGTCAATGACGAAGATCGAGTTCGTCTCAGAATTTAGGAGAAAAGAAAAATAAATATAACAATGTAAGACATAGAAAAGAGCAACTCTATAAACTCAGAGGCTTACCATTTCGGTGTAAATCTAATTCGACGTATCCATTTTATCCCCGGGAGTGTTCCTCGTTCATTTTTAGTTGTGATTGTTGTGTGAGAATATGTTATTTTATCCAAAAAATATTCAGACACGGACTCTAAATTTGTTTTAGGTCTGAGAATATCTGACCATTTTTTAGAAAAAGATGAAAGAAAATTGATTTGAAAATAATTAAATTCGGAACCCAAATGTGCTTTGGATCCGAATATAATCCAAGTATTTCTTGAAAGAAATAATAAAAAATCAAAAATATTTTTAAGAAAAATATTATTTCTTCAATAAAAAATCCTCCTTCTTTGTTGATAAAAGAAAATATTTTTTCCTCGAGAAAATAATTTTTTTTGTTAATTTTCTGTCCCCTTATCTGCTGAAAATTCCTCCTATTTATAGGGGGAATTTCCTGAAAATCCAAAAAGGAACGAAATTTCGGCGAGGGGGGATGTCCTCGCTGGCATAGCTGGAATTTTGGCGAAGCTGGCGCTGGCCTCGCCAGTATTTTACCAGCAAGGTCAATTAGCCTCGATTTTGTGAATTTTAAAATCTTTTTTTATTTGTAATTTTTAAAATAAATTTAGTTAATTTATAATAATTTTGATTAATAAAATAAAACATTAATTAATTTGTACTAAGACCTAATTTTTCAAAGTCCTTTAAAAATAATAAATTAAGTCTTTAAAAGAAACTAGTAACGAGGAGAACTCCCATTTGAAGATCGCTGGATAATTGAAAATTTGTATGATTCAAGGATTAAATCCCGAAAAGCCGTCATCATTGAACGGGCGAGCTGGTACAAAATCTTATGCTTAGAGCTACCCCTTGTGTGATCATTACTGGTTTTGTAGCCAGTATGATCACACGAAATGGAGCAGAGGGATTGAGAATATACCTGACCTGTGCGGCTGGTGACTTCTTTGTCCTTGATCGGTGATGACGTGGGCCTTCCTTTCTAGCATCGTGTCCTTATGGGATTGCGTTTTTCTTTTTTCGGAATCCATTGGTGGTTGATGCCCCTTTTGGATGGGTCGATTGTTTCTTTCTGCGGCATCCCTTTATTAGTTGGCAACTATTTCTTTCTTCGGCTACGGTCATCGTGAGCCCCTTATGAGTGGACCTTCGGTTGGCTTTGACCATTGGAATTATCGGAGCAGGGAGCTTGAATTGAGATACCCGTTTCTTTCTTCAGTTATATTTCCTTAGTAGGATGTTGACTTGTTTCCTGTGATAAATTAGATAAAATTATAATGCTAATACATTTTATGATGCATGTTTCAATTATTTAATTGAGTTTATGGGAAGCAAAAATTTTTGCCCCTTCAATCAAAAATTAAAACATGATGAATAAATGAGTTTAATGAAAATTTGGGGATGACCCAAAAACTGCTCCGTTATTTTAGGAGGCTTTTGTGATGTTGCAATGTTGCTTGAACGAACATTACACTTGAGTGGGTTATCTTCCTTCTTGGTGTTTGCAAGTTCTTCAAGTGGAGGTGGAGTTTCTTGTTTACCGAGATGGTATTGCCCCAATTTAGCATCTTCTTTATCTGTAAATGACGTGATGTGAATGTAGTGTATACATGATTTTATGTATGAACAATATTTATCATGTGATGTATGTTCATCTGTTGTAGGTGTTGTGGGCTTCATTCATTGAAGACCCTTCTCTTGTGCTAGTGCATGGGTGCCCATTGGGATTTATCTTGTAGGGGATTCCATGGATGACTCCTTTAAAGTGAGGACCATGGCTTCGATGAATCAGATTAGAGTTCAAATCTTGGATCTAGTTTGAAGAGGATGTAGATGAATTGTTGATACCGAACCATGTAGACGATGCTTAAGTTGATAATGGGAGCTTGGAAGTCTTGAAGTGTTGCGAGGGAGACATTCTTCCTATGTTCTAGAGGAGATAAATGATGTCTTGTGCCATTTTAAGGATGAGATGATGAATTTGATATTTCTTTGGTTCTAATTTTTTCATAGGCCGCACTTACGGTTTTTCAATCTATCGAACCTTGTCTTAATTTTTGCATGGACCGCTCTTTCCAGTTTTCAATCCAACAGACTCATTTTTTTCTTTCTTTTATTTTTTCATTTTTTTCATTTTTAGATGTTTACTTGCGATATACTATCTTTGGCATGCAAGCAATCAAAATAAGCATATGCATAAAGATTCAACAAAAATGACAATTCATTGATGAACTTAATAGGGGGTATAAATGTTTCAAATGATTTGAATATTTCCATCAATTAACCCTTTCAGGTTTTCTAACCAATGCATTTACTCTTCTCTCGATGTCCTATGTTTTGCCTGAGTAGCCCTTTTCGGGTTTTCGACTCAGCGGACTTTTCTTTTTTGGTTTTGAAAAGAAGCCCTAATATTTGCCCAACTAGCAGAATGCTAATTGACAGGCTAATTACAAATTTATTTTTTTATTGGTACAACTTTTTACCGATTTATTTCTTTCACCTATGCATAGCGATTGTGCCAGTCTTGGTTGATTTGACTGATAGATTAGTTATCATCCATGTCCACGACTTTAATTGTTGTCTCGTTCAATGATTTTTGATCAATTGGTTGGTGCTCATGCTGCTTTGCTAGCTTGAGATGTATGCGATGATGGGTTTTGGTCATCAACTTTTCCTTATGAATGCCATTATTCTTCAACGATAAGTGATATGTCAAGGATTAGAGGTTTTGGTTTCGGTAGCTTGATTCCATCAAGGGTGAACAATTTACGTTCAATTATGTCATGATCGACCCATAAGTGTTGGCGAGCCATGTGATGGAGTTGTTGACGTGCTCAACAGTCTAACCCCTTCTTTGTATCTTTGGCACAAGCATTTTGTAAGCCCATTGCGCTGATTGTTTGACCATTTTGGAGGTGAACAGTTTTTGTTCAATAGTGTCATGATTGGCCCATAAGTGTTGGTGAGCTGTACGATGGAGTTGATGACGTGCTCAATAATCTAACTCCTTTTTAGGGCACTTCAATTTGGTTTGTTGACATTTTGTTCCACTCTGGTTTCAGTCATTTTAACCTTTGCTTGACTTGTTTAATAGTTAGTGGACGTTTCGTGCTTCATTCCATTCTGATTTCGGTCATTTTGATCTCTGCTTGACTGATTTAATAGTCAGTGGATGTTTCGTGCTTGGAGATCTTTCTGTCGATCTTACGTCTTTATAGAATGAGGTAAATGCTATCACGCATTATCTAAGTACCTATTTTTGTCTCTCACATTCCCTTAAGAGTCAAATCATTTAAACTTATTACAATTGTAGAGGATCTATTTATACCTAAATTAATTTCATGACATGATGTGTCACATGTGCAAAAAAACATTATGTATATGAGAATGCATGATGTTAATCACTAGAATATCAAGCGAGTAAACAAAGTTCAAAATATTAAAAAATGTTCAAAAGCCTCATGGGCAAAGTTGCTAAAAAGAACTAATTTATGATATCATCATGTGGTTATCTTCCGGTACTAGTGCCCCACAGATTTGTCTATTGATTCAAAGTGCTCCATCCTTTTCTCCTTGTTAAATACTTCTTGATAGCTAGAAAATCTATCAGACCCAAACTTGTTTCTATAAGGTGGCAGTGCACCATCAGAAGCTTGGTTATCATCTCTAGTAGAGTTAAGCATGCTTGAAGCCTGTCTTGTGTGGCCATCCAAAGCTCATAGTATGATTTGAAGCTTTCACCATGCTTCTACTTTATAGCCTTTAGATTTTGCATTGTGGTTTCCATTTGAGTGTTGAAACCATAATGCCCCATCATAGCTTGAATGAGAATGTTCCAATCAGAAGCTACGTCAAACAGAAGGTAATTGTACCATTCATTGATCGGGTATCCTAAGGTGACAATGAAGAGATTAGCCATCATCCATTTGCTAACCCTTAATTCCCTCATCACTATTTGATAATATGTTAGGTGAGTACACAGGTATCTAGTTTCCATGTACTTCTCAAATGGTGGCATCGTAAAGTTTGGTGGTAAGCTGTCTTCTTCCCCAACTATCAGTTGTGTAGGGTATGTGTTCATTAGATGACCACCATGAGTGGCCAAGAACTATTTCCATAATTCCTCCATGTTTGGTTGTTGGAGAATAGCATTTCGAGTACCTTGATAGAAGCCATATTAGAACTATAGTTTCTCCAGTAGTTACCGCAAAGTTGGGCTGTTGAGGGGTAGCCTGAAGTTGTGAGCCAATGGCATACTCCAACTAGGGATAGATTGTTGGGTCACTCCTTGATAAAAAGGTCTTGGTGCGAACATTGGCTGACCAAGCTGCCTCGTGTAAGAATTGATTCTCGAATTACGACTAAAAAGGATTGGCAAAATTATACCCTGGATGAGTAATCTGAGCCTGATTCTGATTTAGTTGACTTTGTCCTACCCCAAATTGGTAAAAGGTAGTAGGAGACGAGTGCACTTTATGAGAAGTAGAAGGTCCACTTGCTCTAGGCTCACTAGTTGGGTCACCGAAGGCCTCTAGGTTGAACACCACATTATGAACCCTCCCGATGTACTGACGGATAAGCGATGCCAGTTGGTCACTATTAGCAAAGGCATTCAGGGTAGCTGCAATCTTGGCGCTCACCGATAATTGATGTATCTTTTCAGGATTTTATCCTGTAAAAATGGGTGATCCCCCTCCGCAAGTTCATCTCGTGGACTGACCATGCTATCAAAACTGAAAGATGCAAACTAAACTGAATCTGAATCTAAACCCGAGTCTTCACTTGAGTCAATGTGTGGAACCCCCTCCTGATTGGCCATGATCAGAGAAATGGAGATCATGCGGTGAGTAGGCCTCTTCCAAGCTAGGATACACAAGTAGAATATCAAACCATGCATGTAAGATTCGTGACATGATTCATGATGTGGAAAATGCGTGAGATGTTAATGTTATGGCTGCATTCGTAAGGGGTTAACATGCCATGATGTGAGGTAAATAGTATTACATCAATCCACTTGAAACAAATGGTGTTAGTCACTAGATAAGGTGATAAAAAATGGGAAAATTAAAGCCCAACCATTAGGGGTGGGTTTGAGATCTACACACTACTTGGGGGGCAGCGTGATAAGAATGATGTATTGTAAATGTGATGAGGTGACCAATTTACTTATGTGGTAATAGGTCAATAATTTGAGATTTCGTACTATGACTAGATCTCATGAAATGAAAAGGTTCCATTAATTTCGGGTAAGTCGTGCGGTGTACCCTGATGAAATTATGTAAAGTTCAAAGTGCATGAAGATAACTACTAGATGTAGCCATTAAATGGATGTTTTGGGATATGTTATTGTCCCGTGTGGGGTAAGTGTCGGATGTCAAGTGGATATCGAGTAAAAATTTGGGTATAAAGGTATGTTCGCCCAGTACAGGCTAAGGGTTGGACGTCGAGTGAACATCCCACAAAAATGAGGGTATGTTCATCCTGCACGGTCTAAGAGTCGGATGTCAAGTGGACATCTCGCTGAAAAAGGGGTAAATGATGCTTTATGATTCTAATTGGTTTATGTTGGCCTAGGGTGACAAGATCTTGAGTGTTGACTAATCCTAAGTATGTGTGATGCTGATTAGGCATCATGATGTTGCGAATATGCTATGCTACATCGTTTTAATTTTATGAGTGTATGTGTTTAATGTTTGCATTAAGATTTGTGGTTAGCTTGGCACATTTGTACAATGCATGATGAATCAAAAGTAGTAAACACATAGTAAATAGCATACAACGTTTAACTTCCAACCATACAACTCCCGCGAGTAGGGTTTTTGGCCTAGTCTCTATTCTAAATTTTGGTTCATCTTAGTACCACGAGGATACTAAGGAGCGAACCTACAAGAAAAATATAATGCCTTATCATTTTTTGGGTAACACCCTCCGAAAAATGCCTATGGTTGATTTACATAAGGTTTGTTTTTGAGGTTGCTGATGTAGAAGGTTCTTGTTGCACTAAAATACACTCCAAGCCTCTCCCCAAATAGGTTCTAACGAGGGAGGTACATGCGATATGGCAACAAGTGCTCCACCCGCTCAAGTACTATCTTTTCTCAAGGAGGCAAATTAGTACAAGAGAAAGCTTTGCAGTAATAGGATACCTTAAACTTATGGGCTAATCCCCTATATTGCAAGGCACTATTACGAATATGTCATAATTAAGAAAATAAGTTATAATGTGATCAATAATTTTAGGTACTTATCCAAAATCTAAAACCTTTGAAAAAAAGTTTAAGAAAATATCCCCAGTGGAGTCGCCACTGTGAGTAGACGACACGGAATGCGATAGGCCAAGAGCGCGCTGTTGAAAGGAGCGGTCCACCAGGGTGTTTTTGTTGAAAATAAAATTACCGGGTCAAGGAACTGAAATGTTTGAAGAGAAAGTGAAAACATTTTAGATCGGTCAAAACCCAAATCTATCATCTCTTAGTGTAGAGTCGCCACCTGGATTAGCTCTTCCAGGATTTAAAGTCCTGTGAGGCTTACTGTCCGGAGGATGGCCCACTAAGACACAGAGATTCGGGTTTGGGATAAGTTACTTACTTCTTATTTGATCACATTATATTACATCTACAGAAAACCATATTTCCTAATTGTGCACATTCAAACTTATGTCATTTTTTAGTTTGTAATGTATGCTTTAACTTACATGTGGAAAGTAATAAATCCATACATAAAATGGTAAATAAATGCGGAAAAGTAAATATTAAGATTTCAAAACTTCGGGTATACAGCCGCCCGCCTAATCTATTAATTACATTTTCGTAAAAATATTTGCAATACCCGAAGGAAAATAAAATCCTAGGCATACATCTAACCTAATCTACCTGCATCCACAAAGGTTAGCACATGGTATAACACAACATGAATATTTACACTTATGTTCGATTTGGCTTTGGCGAGGCCCGTGTGGCCTAATTAAAATATCTAAGATTGAAAATTTCTTATTTAGAAATAAAAGGATTCATTTTATTAACATGTAAGTTGCTCATTTTAATTAGTGAAAATGCTAGCATGGTAAAAGGTGAGATCTGTTATTCGAGAATAATTTTTATTCCCTTCGTGGTGGTATTCTAACATGTATATTGGAGAAATTCCATAATTAGATACATTAAAAAATTAATTAAAAGCATAAAAGAAAATTACATAATAAAATAAATAAAATGACAATTAAATAAATAAAAAGAGTTAATAAAATACAATTTAAAGGAATAAAATAAATCCTAAGTCAATGACGAAGATCAAGTTCTTCTCAGAAATTAGGAGAAAAGAAAAATAAATATAACAACATAAGACATAGGAAAGAGCAATTTTAGAAACTCAGAGGCTTACCCTTTCGGTGTGAATCCACTTTGACGTATCCGTTTTATCCCCGAGAGCGTTTCTCGTTCGTTTTTAGTTGTGATTGTTGTGTGAAAATATGTTATTTTTATCAAAAAAATATTCAGACTCGGACTCAAAATTTTAGGTCCAAGGAGGATTTTTGAGAAAAAGAAGAAAGAAAATTGATTTGAAAATAATTAAATTCGGATCCAAACTTGCTTTGGATCCGAATATAATCTAAGTATTTCTTGAAAGAAAGATTAAAAAAATCAGAAATACTTGTTAAGAAAAATATTACTTGCTTTGGATCCGAATATAATCTAAGTATTTCTTGAAAGAAAGATTAAAAAAATCAGAAATACTTGTTAAGAAAAATATTTTTTCTTCAATAAAAAATCCTCCTTCTTTGTCTATAAAAGAAAATATTTTTTCAAAAGTTTTCCCGGGTCGTATCCTCGAGAAAATATTTTTTTTATTAATTTTCGCACCCCTTATCTACTGAAAATTCCTTTATTTATAGGGGGAATTTCTTGAAAATCCAAAAAGGAAAGAAATTCCAGCGAGTGGGGATGTCCTCGCCGGAATTCCAGCGAGGCCATTGCCGGCCTCGCCAGCATTTTGCGGACGAGGCCAGTTAGCCCCAATTTTGTGGATTTTAAATTTCTTTTTTTATTTTAATTTTTAAAATAAATTTAATTAATTAATAGTTAAATAAACAAAATAAAATGTTAATTAGTTTGTACTAAGGCCTAATTTTTCAAAGTCCTTAAAAGAAATTAGTGACGAGGAGAACTCCCATTTGATGATTGCTAGATAACTGAAAATTTGTGTGATTCAAGGATTAAATCTCAAAAAACCATCATCATTGAACGCGCGAGCTGGTACAAAATCCCATGCTCACACGTGTGAACCTTGTTTAAAGGGGAAGATGGCTGAGAAACATTTCAAAGGAAAGGGTCAGCGTGCCACTAGTACTTTGGAAATAATACTTTCCGATGTATGTTGTCTAATGAGTGTTAAGACATATGAGGGTTTCGTCTACTTCATAACCTTTATCGATGATTATAATCGATATGGTTATTTGTACCATATGAGGCACAAGTCTGATAGTTTTGAGAAATTTAAAGAGTTCAAAACTAAGTAGAGAAACAACTTGGGAAAAGTATCAAGACCCTTCGATTTGATCGAGGTGGTGAATACTTAAGCCAAGAGTTTCAAGATTATCTAAGGGATAATGGTATTTTATCCTAGTAGATGATGAGTGTATAATTACACTTATTATCAATATAATTTTACACACTAAACACTATAATTTAAGTCATTTTTATACTTCATATAAAAGATTTCACGTGGTTGTAGTTGTTTTTGGTGTAAATGCAGATACCAGGTAAATCTTGGGAGTAAAATGATCTAAAGTGGAATTCTATGTAAAAAGAGTAAAAAAGGTGCAAAAAGATGCGTGGAACTTAAAGATTTCACTTACGATTGAAGCTGTCAAAGATCGGTGAAGTTACAAGAAGATTTCTGAAGAAAAACACAATTCATTGTCCTAACAACAATTCGCGGTCGCGACTTGATACACATCAAAAGTAGAAAATTGCCACGCAAAGATTCACGAGTTGTGACTTGTATATCGTGGTCATGACTTGGATGGTTTTTTGGTCAACCGCCAGATAAGAATGATCAACCGCCATAAACTACCAACGAAAAGGCACTTATCAAAAGTCAACCAATCATGAATAGATGCCTATCCATTATGGATAAGATTAAAGCTTCTCAACCAATCTCAATGAAGTGATGCAATCTTTTGCCAATGGACACAACTCTTCGTTTGGATAGATGCAACCCTTTGAACTCTATAAATAGGGCTCTAAACCTCACAAATTTTGAGGAATTAGAATTAGAAAAAGTGAGAGATATAGTGTGTGTGTGTGTAGATAGAGAGTGAAATTATTTAGTTTTTGCTATATTCATAAGTGTTAGCGAGAAAATATTTAAGTGACTCGAATCCTTATTTTGATCACTAGATTTCCCTACATTTTCGAGCGATTGTTGTATAAGTGTACTTGCAAATCACTTATCAATAAAAGTTTCCATTCTTCAACATTTGTTTATTTGATATTCATAAAGAATAACATCACAGCGGAGGTTCTATACGGGCCGAGACCTAATTCAAAGCTGACGCAGGAATTATGGGAATTGACGACTCCCATTAAAGAGTGGATACGATTTGATCAACTTTAGCTTTCACCTGCATACCTTACAACTTTGATTTGCTTTCTACTTATACTTTCTATTTCGAAGTTTATGATATGTCTATGTGTCATAATGGGTATTTCGAGTTGAGTCTTTTATATTAATCAAGTTATATGCCTTTGGGTTAACTTTAAGAGTAGTTTCGGGGTTAATAAGATTATGTATAATCACTGGATCTATGATTTTAACGCTTTTTAGTGAGCCAACAATTTTGGAATGGTAACTTGCTAAATGTGGCTATGTAAGAGCGATAAGTACTAAGCATAGTAATATTGTTTTCTAGGTTCATATAATCGTCTTAATTCATTTGCACTAGATTTAGAAAAGTCATTTCATGTGTTGCTCTGAGGTGAATCATTGAACATCTGAGTGTCTATAACCGATTATGTTAAATTAGTCTAGTGAACGTAATAACTTTGTTTAACTTGCATGTTTTCTTTGCTATACTTATTTCGTAAGAAAAATCTATATATTTAGAATCTCTAGTCTTCCATACATTTATCTATCCATTCTTCATTCTAATCCTCCCAACTAAAATCCAAAAATATTTTATTTTCTTTATTCCATTTTTCTTGTTGATCTTTAGAGCTAGTCCTTCCCTGTGGGATTGATATCTTTTAAAACCACATCGTAACTGTATACTTGCAGTGGTCACCATTTTTCTATTTAGATAAGCGGTACTGACAACACCTGTTCGTATTTTGAACTTATATCTTATAGGTAGGAAAGTGGGAGATAAGGTTTTTAGCTTCATTATTAAATAAAAAAAATCCTAGGAGTTATTAGAGTCGAAACCTTGCGAACAAGTTTTTGGCGCCGTTGCCGGGGAAGGCAAGTGCGTTCTAGAGATTAATTATATCTATTTATTTCATTTCCTGAATTATACAATTTTCTAATCTTATTCTAGATATGAAAAGATTATGAAATAATCATCTTCGAGGTGAGACATCATAATATTTCATCTTAATTCTTAACAAATAGAAGATTTTCTTCTATTTTCCCTATTCGTGTTCGTGACTTCTATTCACGCTCGTGAATTCCTGTTAAAACTTTCTGTTTCTCAAAATTTTGTTAGTCACGATCGCGATAAATGTAGCAATTTGGGCAATTTTTCGACAGTTATTCCACTAAACTCTATAAAATTGATGCATTATCGTTCATCAATCATTCACTTCTTCATTTTGAAATCTTCTTTCTAAATCAAAACTTATTCCAAAGAAAAATTCCTTCATCTCTTACAAAAACTTTTTCTTACACAATGGTTTTTCCAACAAATTTCGGAGTCTTTCAACCTAAGAATATCCAGGAATGGTATGAAGCACCATTTCCAATTTATTTAAAAGAGGAAGGAGATCATTATGAAATGATTAGAGTTGTTGAGTTTAAGAGTTCCTATATGATTTATTGGAACAGTCTTATTCATTTGGGTGTTTTTGATAGAATTATGTATTATCTCCGAATACTTAATTTTGTCATTTACTCCAATTTAACCCTCGGGAACAATGTGAACAATTGCATGGAAATGCAGGTCACATTGGCATGGAGGAATGATATATGAAATTGCTTATTCTACCGACACCATGGGAAAGAATACAAGTTGACAAGGAAGGCGATGGATAAGTACTTGGGATTTCTAAGAGAATGATTTAATAAGATGTTACTTGGCTGGGATCCTGTACCAACTTGGAATCGTTTTACTGGCCAAGTCAAGTTCAAATAAGAATCTGCCTATAGCCAGTGGACTCGTGATCGTTGTTTGTGGCACTGCACTTTTATTTAATTGAGCATTGTTTGGCAAGTCCAATTTCGATCTTTTCATACTTGAAGAGTTGTTTGTATTGCAAGCAATTTTGGATGGCACGCCTATTGATATTTCTGGGATTATGATGGAGACACTCATGTCTGAAGCGCAAAATCCTAGAATGACAGAGTATGGGTGTCGAACTATGGCGAATTTGTTGGGATAAATAGGAAGATTGTCTTATACTACAGAAATTTTTACTAGTGAAGATGTAATCCCAGAGTTAATGATGGAAGTCTTATTTGAGTATAATTTCTTGGAAAGGAACATTAGAGAGGATATAATAACCTATGGATGGAAACCATGGGAAGAAAGGGTGGAAGCAGATAGAGAAAGAGAAAGGGAAAATGCGCAAGAGGAGGAGCGTAGAGATTCCAACCTCCGCGAAAGGTTGAGTAACCTTATGGGAGGGCAACTTTCGATCTGTAGAAAAATCGAAGACATTCGTGATCTACTAATTGATGTCGAGCAAGATTTAAGGGAATCTTACTATGAGATTAATCGAATAATAGCATCACTTCTCCCATGAATAGTTTTCTTTTCTTTTCAGATTAGAACCTTGTATAGTGTTTCTTTTTAAGTTTAGTTGTGTTTGTTTGTTTATTTGTGTTTCATTGTTAGTTTATAAATATTTGTTGAATATGAAATGAAAAATTTGAATAACAAGACGTTGATGTTAAATTGCTATCTTCACCATGAAAAATCAAGGTATAATAGTAAATATTTATCTTTTGTATTTAACAAAGTTTGTTCGTGTTTTTGTTTCTAAGTTTTTATAAGGTGCAAGTCTAAACATTGAAGAAATTTGAAGAATAAAGAAGATCACGACCGCAACATAATTCATGCTCGTGAATATTGGATATCAAAACAAGTTTTTATATTGAAGAAAGTCATGATCGCCACTGGTCTTCGTGATCGCGACACGGGTAAATTATAACCGTTACAGATCACGATTAGACATGCGACAAATGTCCGTAACCACCACTAATGGCTAATTTTGAGCATAAATGGCTATATTATCAATTATGACCAATTAGAGACCCCTTAAAACTCTATAAATAGGTCTAAGTTGAACCCTAGCCACAACATCCTTTCAAAAAGCTTACAAAATTCTGAAATTCTTCATCTTCTACATTCTACATTCAAAACCTTTTCAAACATTTTCTTCAAAAAAACCAAAATGACTCATGTAAAAAGAGCAGCAAATAAAAGAGGAGCCCAATCAATTCAAGAAGAATTTGATTATCCTTTCCCTTTAAGGATAAGAGAAGAGGGTAAGAGATTTCAGAAGCTCAACAAGTTGGATATTACGGGATGATATTCCTCGATTTATTCTTTTTGGAAACTTTGAATCTCTGTGAAGAGATGGAGATCTACCTATCGGCTCTTGGTCTTACAAGATTTGTGAATTTACGTTTTCTGCAAAATCGAGATTGGATTCTCGAATGTCTAGTGACATTTAACTTTGAAGATTCAAGGAAGAGGGAGATATAATTTCGTAATCAAGGACAACAATACACCATCACAAGAGAGATGATGGGTGATTGGTTCAGCTTCGAGATTATCAATTCATCAAGCATGATGGATTCTTTTCAACTAAATCGAGTTTGGGCAAAATTATTGGGTAAGAGAGTCTTCGATCCCAAAAACTCTCCTAACAAACTTATTAAGGAATAATGCATTCTTCTTCTCCACAAATACCTTTCCACTTCGGTATTTTGTCGAGTAGAGAATACAAAGGTCCAAAAGAAAGACTTTTTTTGTTCTTTCTTGTGCTATGATGAAACAAAATGCGAAATTTGTGGATATCATATGGGATATGATGAAAAAGAACTCAACAAGCATGATAAGTAAGATTGGAGTGGCCAAAATTATAACCTCTATCATTTTGGGTGTAAGAGTTGAACTCCACTATGTCCAATAACCAGGTGAGTGTTTTCGCTACATGGATGGGAATTATTTGAAGAACATCGAATTACTTCAAGAACATGATGGTGTTTATTCTTTCTACTCCTACTCCAACCGCACCAAGAAACTCAACTTGATTTAAGAAGATTCTTCCATTGGACCATCAAATCCAACCGTTAGCATCACAAAGGAAAAGCTCCAATGAACATAGAAGAAGACGAAGAAGCTCCGGAAGATTGGAAGGTGAGAATGCAACTTAAATTGGACAATTGCCAAGCGAAACTTGGAGTTATGAAGAAAGACATGAAGATTCTAAAGAAAAGTAATAAATTGATGCTTCGAAAATTACTTTCATTCTTTAGAAAACAAAATTGCCAATTCACTCCTAGTCCCCCAGATTCTCCTTCACAATAGAATGGGTTTATTCTTTACTTTACTTTCTCCTTTTCAATTCTATTTTCAGACTAGCTTTAGTTTTTTATTTTTATTAAATGTCTCATAATGAGGACATTGTGTTCTTTAAGTGTGGGGGGGGGCATTTGTAAAAATCCCATCAAATCCAAAAAAATTAAATAAAATAAAAAATCGAAGAATTTGAAAATTTTGTTGATTTTCATGTTATTTATCCACTATCTATTCTTATACTTTACTAACATTTATCCAAGGTTATTGTGATTGTTAGGTATTACAAGTTTGATGTTACTGCAAATTTTGAGAGCATGTTGAAATTGAGCGTTATTAGCACAACATTTAGCATTTGGCATGGATGAGTGGTGAGTAACATTCAAGAGCAACATTCCAAGTAAGTTTCGATATATACTTCAATGTAACATGAATTAGTATAAGTTATACAGTTTTAGTTTAAAGCTACCGATAAGTTAGTAGTGGAGTAATATCTAGTAGTGTTCTTACTATGAGTTTTATATGCTATTCTCAAATACGTCCTATAAGTATTGAGTGTGTTTAAAGTGTTGGGAAACTATAACCATAATACTTTAAAAGTGATCAGTAAAGGATGAGGGTATTAAGAGAGAAAAATCAAAAGAAAGAGAGGATAACCAATGAGTTCTGCAAAAGGTGAGGAAAGGTACGGAGTAGAAACTGCAACCATTCATTGAGTGAAAAAGAAAAGAAATCATAGCATGAAAAATGGGTGCAAAGTACAAAGTACTTCAAAAACATATGCTTACAAGAAAAAAATGAGAGAGTGGTATGGAGCAGAAAATGCAACCATTGAAAAAAGGGGAGAGTGGTATGGAGCATAAAATGCAACCACTAAGAGTGTTTTAGCATCCTAGGTTACCTAAAAATGCCTTGAGAGAATATTAATCAAAGTGTGTTTTTTATGTCATTTATACTTTATACTACGGTTAAGAGAAGGAAATATTCGAGCGTACATATAACGCTTATATGAAGATGCGATTCGGTTGACTCTCCGTTAAGAACAAAGGTATGCAACTAGACTATATAAATTGCACATTACTAATTTATGGGAAATTTCAAGCTTCTACTTGAATCTTATGCAATGTGGGAATGTGGTACTCACTGCAATAGTCTTTCTCTCAATGAGGTATGAACTTGATTACCAATTTATACACTTCTATTGAATTTACCTTGAGGACAAGGCAAAAGTTAAGTGTGGGGCTATGATAAGTTTATAATTACACTTATCATCAATATAATTTTACACACTAAACACTATAATTTAAGTCATTTTTATACTTCATATAAAAGATTTCACGTGGTATGAAGTTGTTTTTGGTGCAAATGCAGATAATAGGTAAATCTTGGGAGTAAAATGATCTAAAGTGGAATTCTATGTAAAAAGAGTGAAAAAGGTGCGAAAAGATGAGTGGAACTTAAAGATTTGGCTTAGGATCGAAGCTGTCGAAGATCGGGGAAGTTATAAGAAGAATTC
>CATIWQ010932413.1:0-17827 GCA_949673415.1 Euphorbia schlechtendalii | reverse complement strand
ACCTTGGGTCACTTGATCAATGAATGATACAGTCACCTTTTGTAGGATGTAGCTACTTATTAGAATAGTCATGCTCAAGCTATGATGGGGCATTACGGTTTCAAAACTCAAATGGAAACCACAATGCAAAATCTGGAGGCTATAAGGCAAGAGCAGGGAGAGAGCTTCAAATCTTACTATGGGCATTGGATGGCCTCATAGGTTAGGCTTTAGGCTCACTTAACTCTACTTGAGATGATAACCAAGCTTTTAGATGGTGCACTGACATCATACAAAAACAAGTTTGGGTTGGATATCTTTTCAAGCTATCAAGAAGTGTTTGAGAAGGCGGATAGGATGGAGCACTTTGAATCCATGGGTAAATCTACAGGGCACTAGTATCGAAAGATAACCACATGATGATGTAATAAATTATACCTTTTTAGTAACTTTGCCCACAAGGCTTTTGAATTTTTAATAAATTGAACTTTTTTTGCTTGCTTGATATTCTATTGGTTGACATCACACATTCTCATAAACATATACATAATGTTTTTAGCACATGTGACACATCATGTTATGAAATTAATTTGAGTATAAATGAATCCCATACAAGTTTAAATGATTTGACTCTTGAGGGAAATTGATAGACAAACGCATGTACGCAAATAACACGTGATAGCATTTGCTACATCCTACAAAGATGTTAAATCGATAGAAAGATCTCCAAGCACGAAACATCCATTGACTATTGAATCAATCAAGCAAAGGCCGAAGTGATCGAAACCAAAATGGAACGAAGCACAACATGTCCAGTCAAGGAGAGGTCAAAATGATCAAAGCCAGAATAAGATAAAAATGTCAACAAAGCAATTTGAAGTCAAACAATCGGTGCAATGTCAAAGATAAAAAGAAGTCAGATCGTTGAGCATGTCAATAACTCC
Source organism: Euphorbia schlechtendalii (assembly GCA_949673415.1). Taxonomy (NCBI): domain Eukaryota; kingdom Viridiplantae; phylum Streptophyta; class Magnoliopsida; order Malpighiales; family Euphorbiaceae; genus Euphorbia; species Euphorbia schlechtendalii. Next base: position 16,904 of record CATIWQ010932413.1, on the reverse strand, counting down.
TTGGCATGGCACACTACCATTTATAGGGCAATCATTACACCATTGGACATAAATTGTTCACCCTCGATAGAATCAAGTTATCGGATCTGATCCTTAACATATCATCTATTATCGTAGAATAACTGAATTCATAAGGAAATGTTGATGATCAAACACTATGACTCATCATCATATGTATCTCAAGCTAGCAAAGCGGTATGAGAACCAACCAATCGGTCCCAAATGCTGAACGGGATAACAATTAAAGTCATGGACATGGAAGATGACCAATCTATCAATCAAATCAACTAAGACTAGCACAATCGCTATCACACATAGGTGAAAGAAATAAATAGGTAAAAAGCAGTACCAACAAAAAAATAAATTTGTAATTAGCCTGTCAATTAGCACTTGATTAGTTGAGCAAAAACTAGGGTCTCTTTTCAAAATAGAAAAAGAATAGTTCGCTGAGTTGAAAACTTGAAAAAGGCAGCTTAGGCAAAACTTAGGACATCGAGAGAACCCCATAGGTTAGAAAACTCGAAAGGGCTAATCGATGACAGGAGTCAAATCATTTGAAACATTTATACCCCTGTTAATTTCATCAATGAATTGTCATTTTTGCTGAATCTTTATGCATATGCTTATTTTGATTACTTGCATGCCAATGGTAGAATATCGCAAGTAAACATCCAAAAAATGAAAATAGAAAAAAATATAAATGAGTCTGTTTGATTGAAAACCTGAAAGGGCGGTCCATGTAAAAATTAAGATAGTGTTCGATAGATTAAAAACCCGTAAGGGTAGTCTATGCAAAAATTAGAACCAATGAAATACTAAATTCATCATCTCACTATGGGACATCATATATCTCTAACACTTTAGGAAAATAGCTTCCAAGCGATCATCCGCTACATAGTTCAGGATCAATGACTCATCCAGACCCTCTTGAGACTAGATCCAAGCTCTAAACTCGAATATGATTCTATGAACCCATGGTCGTCACTCTAAGGGAGTCATCCATGGAATCCCTAACAAGATAAATCCTAGGGACACCAATGCACCAACAAAGAGAAAGGCTCTTCAATTAATGAAGCCCACAACACCTACAACAGAAGAACATACATCATAGGATAAATATTGTCCATGCATAAAATCATGCATACATTACATTCGCATCACGTCAAACTAGGGTAATACCATCTCGGTAAATAAGAAACTCCTCCTCCATTTGAGGAACCTATAAACATCAGGAAGGATGATGGCCCACTCAAGCCTAAAGTCAATTCAAGCCTACTTAGGTCCTATTTAAGCAACATTGCAACATCACAAAAACCTCCTAAAATAATGGAGCGGTCTTCGGGACATCCTCCAATTTTCATTAAACTCATTTATTCATCATGTTTTAATTTTTGATTGAAGGGGCAAAAATTATTGCTTCACATAAACTCAATCAAATAAATAAAACATTCATCATAAAATGTACTAACATTACACTTCTTCTCTGGTTTGTTATAGGAAACAAGTCAACATCCTACTATGGAAATTCAAAATATAACCGAAGAAGGAAATGGTTATCTCGATGACTGAAGAAAGAAACAGTCTCATCCACCAACCGAAGAAAGAAACAGTTGAATATCCCTCCATCAAGGTCGCTTTTAAAATGGATTCAGGCACCCATCTTCGGTAACTCCAACAACTCACAAGGGGCACACGATGAGCATAACTGAAGAACGAAATGGTTGCCGACTACTAAAAGGTAGAGCTGCCCACAAGGGGCATCAAGCACCAAGGGATTTCAAAGAAAGTAATGGGTAATCGCGTGAGGACCCGATGACAGAAAGGAAGGCCCATGTCATCACCACTCAGGGACAAAGAAATCACTAGCCACACCGGTTAGGTATATTGTCAATCCCTCCGCTCCATTTCAAGTGATCATACAGGTTATACAACTAGCGATGATCACACGAGGGGAAGCTCTGAGCATGAGATTTTGTACCAGCTTGCACGTTTAATGATGACGGTCTTTCAAAATTTTTATCCTTGATCACACAATGTTTGGTTATCCGGAGAGCTTCGAATGGGAGTATTCCTTGTCACAAATTTATAATAAAAGTTTGAAAAACTAGACTTTAGTAAATTAATTAAGAAATAAATTGAAAATGAAAAAAGTAATAAATTATAAAAATATAGGGAAGAGCCCAACGATGCTAGGCTCGCCGGGCTGGCGAGCTTAGGAAGTTGGCTTGCTTGATTCCAGCAATCCCCTCGTTGGAATTTCCAGCAAGGCTTGCTAGAACTTTAGTGAGGCTAGAAATTCCAATGAGGCTCGATGGAATTTCTAGCGAGCCAATTAGGCTCAATAGAATTTCTAGCAAGCTCGATGGAATTCCAGCGAACCCGATTTTTGCCCTGTAAATACGAGGGCCTCTTTTCGTTTCGTTTGGGAAAAACCCGAAATCTTTAGAAAAAAGTTGATTTTCTTGAGAGAATGACTCAGAAGACTTTAAAAAAAAGATTTTCTTTTAAATTCTTTGAATATATTCGGATCCAAAGCACGTTTGGATTGCAAACTTTACTATTTTTAACCATTTTTTCCACCTTCTTTTTCTCAAAAATTCTCAGGCATTCTCAAACCTAAAACAAATTTAGAGTCCAAGTCTGATTATTTTTAGGATAAATAAATACTTATTTTCCACACTAAACCACAACTAAAAAATGAACGAGGAAAGCTTCCAGGAATCAAACAGATAAGCCAAAGTGGATTCGCATTGAAAGGGTAAGCCTCTGAGTTTCTAGAGTTTCTTTATCTCATACTTTTCTTCATGTTTTATTTTATTCTGCGTGTTAACCAAGGAATAATTTTGCTTATTATTATTTTGTAAATATTAATGTAATATTTTCGTTTCTTCCTTTCTATTTCTAATATTGTTGAAGATACGTGTTAGAATACCCCCACGAAGGGAATTAAAAATTATTCCTGGATAACAGACCTCACCTTTTGCCATGCAAGCATTTTCACTAATTAAGATGAGCAACTTATGTGTTAATAAAATGAATTGTTTTATTTCTAAATAAGAAATTCTAAACAACTGATATTTTAATTAGGCCACATCGGCCTAGATAAAATTAAATCGTGCATACGTGTAAATATTCATGATGTTCTATATACTCTGTTCTAACCTTTATGGTTGCAGGTTAGATGTATGCCCAGGTTTTATTTCCATTCGGGTATTGAAAATAATTTTTACGAAAATGTAATTAATAGATTAGGCGGGCGGTTATATCCCCTGAGGCTTTGTAATCTGAATCTTTACTTTTTCCTTATTTATTTATTGCTTTATGTATGGATTTATCGCTTTCCAAACATGTGTCAATCATACATTTTAAACTCATAAATGACATAAGTGTGAATATGCACAATTAAGAAATATGGTTTTCTATAGATGTAATATAATGTGATCCAATAAGAAGTAAGTAACTTTTTCCGAACCCAAATCTTTATGTCTTAGTGGGATGTCCCCCAGATGTTAAGCTTCACAAGACTCTAATTCTTGGAAGAGCTAATCCAGGTGGCGACTCCACACTAAGAGACGGTGGATTCAGGTGTTTCCAATATAAAAAATGTTTTGGCTTTCTCTTTCAAACCTTTTCGAGTCCATGACCCTATAATTTCATTTTCAACAAAAACACCTCGGTGGACCATGCCTCTCATTTAGCGTGCTCTCGGCCCATCACTCTCCGTGTCGTCCACTTATAGCTATCCTAGATTAGAGGCTCCTGCTACGGGAGTACTGTTCTAAGGGAGCGCCACATCAAAAGAAGCCATGCATTAACTAGTAATGCCCTTAACTTTGATGCTAGGTTTCTTTTATAAGTTTTATAAACCTATATGCATCTATGGAATGTTTTAACTTAGATTGTATCAATCCTTACATGCTTAGGAGATCCTCTAGCGTTAATTTTAAGTTTTGAAATACTTCCTTGCAACTTTCCATGTTCAGTTACTTTCTTAATTAACCAGTAAGAACCACCTAAGGGGAGATTATGACAGATGTTGGGAATATCATAGAGCAAATGGTTATGACACAGATGATCATAGAGTCTTAGCGGATGTGGTCGACATTTTGATTGAAATTGGAAAATTCAATGAGTTCGTAAAAGAAATCACTAAGAAAGATAAAAGGATGAGTTGGATGACTAGAAAGATGATGGAAAATCAAAGAAATCTAAGGGGATTATGATTGTAATTGCAGGCGGTTTAGAATTAGAGTCTCCTAAATAGAAAAGAAAAGCTACAACTAGTAGAAGGACAAATGTAGAGCTAAAAGGATTTCTTGGTAAAAAAGCCTCATGCAGACCCAATAATTCTGGAAGAGCTAATTGAAAATTATACTATCAGGCAGATATTAGAAGACACTAGTAGCTCAATCAACATTATCACCAAGAGCGCACAAGAAAAGCAAGAAGTCCATCACTACCGAGTTAAGTCGAGACACTCACCCTTAGAGGATTTGAATGACCAATCAATTCAATTACTAAGAGAAGTCACCCTTAAAGTAAAAATGGGAGATTTGAAGCATACCTTTAGAGGAGAAGTGGAATAACTATAGTTGACATTTTAGTTTTATTCTATGTAGTCATTGGAAGGTCATTCCTAACGGAAACGCACTCACTAATATCTCTCATACACTTGATATTACACATACCAACTGTTAAGAGGATGACAATAATAATTGGAAATCCTCATGTGGTACATGAAGCTTACCTGGCATCTATTTAGGGAGAGCAAGAAGAAGTTGATCTGGAAAGTACTCCATCAATCGAGCCGGTTGAGGAATTAGAAGTGTTGATGGTAGCACCAAGATGACCTATGTTAAATATCTAAGCAATGACGTGAAAGTCAAAATCAACAATGGGCTGATAGACCAACAATGTACCTTTTCATGGTCTTCTGAAGATTTGCTAAGATTAAAACCAGAAGTGGTAAAATACAAGTTGAACCTCGATGCAAAAATCATGCCACTTAAGCAAAAGAAGTGAAAGCATGCACATGATTGCCAAAGAACCATTAATGAGGAAGTTGATAAACTACTCATGGTAGGACATATTAAAGAAGTTCACTATCCTAATTGGATAACTAATATTGTTTTGGTTAAAAAGCACAACAGCTCCTATAGGATGTGTGTAGACTTCACGAACTTGAAAATAGGAACACCATAAGACAACTATCCACTACCAAGCATGGATCAACTAGTAGACTCAATAGCCGACTATGTGTTCAATTCCCTTTAGATGTAAAGAAAGGCTATCACCAAATTCCCATAAAACCAAGAGATGAAGAGAAAAAATATTTTATCATGCATAAAGGAATATATTGTTATAAGGTCATGCCATTTGGGTTGAAAAATGGTGGAGCTACATATCAAAGATTGGTGAGTGATATGTTTAAAGATGAGATTGGAAAGTCAGTTGATTTGTATGTTGATGACATGATCATCAAAAGAAAAGATGAAGCCTCTCATGAAAGCGACATTCAAAAAGTGTTTAAGATCCTATAATAATATCCCCTCAATCTTAGTGTAGAGAAATGTGTTTTTGGAGTGAGAAGTGGCAAGTTTTTAGGATTCTTGATTTCAAAATGGGGATAGAGGGTAATTCGGAGAAGATTGAATAAGTAATAATCAATATGGAGCCCCTAAAATAATTGAATGAGGTGCAATGCCTCAATGGAAGAGTTAATGCCCTAGGAAGATTCATCTCTTTTTAAGCAAAGAGATGCATGCCTTTTTACAAGGCATTTAAAAAAGATAAAGATTTCAAGTGGGACCATGCATGTCAATAAACCTTTGATAAGTTGAAAGAATTTCTTAGAAATCCTCCACTCCTTAGTTAGCCTTAGGAAATAAAAATATTGTATATATATCTAGCAACAACTGACGAGGTGGTGGATATCGTCCTAATTCGTAAAGAAGGGCAAGAGAAGTTTTATATATACTACACAAGCAAAGTACTAAGAAATGTAGAGCTAAGATACCCAAAAATTAAGAAACTTGCCCTAGCTCTGATATCATCATCAATAAGGCTTAGACCTTACTTCTAGGCCTACACTATTATGGTAAGGATAAACTTTACTCTTATGAAAGTGTTGCAATGATCAGAAACATCTAATAGAATGGTTGGATGGGCTATCTGAGTAGGAGAGTTCAACATCATATTCGAAAACCAAAGTGCCATCAAAGCACAAATATTATTTGATTTTGCTGAAGAGTTTATAGGGCTCGAGATGGTGGGAGCAGTCAAAATTGAGGAATGGACCATCTTTGTAGATGGAGCCTCATTTCAAGAAGGAGTAGGATTTGGGGTCACAAACAAGGGACTTGAGTGAATCAAGCTATCCTACGCTACCAAGTTGGCATTTGCAACAACCAACAATGTAGCAAAGCATGATGTGGTTATCAAAGGGTTACAACTAGCCTATGAAATCACTAGACAAATTCATCCTCAAAAGCAATTCCCGATTGGTGGCCAACTAAATCAATAGAAATTTTGAAACCAAAGATGAAGATATGGCTAAATACTTACAAAAATAAGAAGCTTAATTGAGAGGTTAAAGTAAAAGGAAGGAGAATAAGAAAGTTGATAAATTAGCCAAGGCAGCAACAAGCTTTGTAGACTTGAAAATGTATAGTTACTCCTATGAAGTAATCAATTATCCTAGTAAGAAAGAAACATGCATGAGCCTACTCATAAAAGAAGATTTAGGTTGGATACAACCAATCGATGAATATTAAGCTGGAAATAGATTGTTATACAATAAAACAAAAGCTTCCACAATTACAAGAAAAACCATGTAGGTTTCCATGATGAATGGCCAACACTATAGGAAATCACAAGCACATACTTGGCTAATGTGTTATTATGGTAAAGTAGGAAAAACAATAATCCAAGTATTACATGAAGGAGCTAATGGTTCCCACCAAGCGGCAACAATATTACTCAAAAAGTTAAACTAACTACTATTGGGAGTCTATAAATGAAGATGCTGAGAAATGTGTTAAGGTATACCATCAATGCTATTTAATCAAGATAATAATTGAACATGTAGTTGCAAGGCGGAATTTCAAAACTTAAAATTAACCTAAAAGGATCTCCTAAGCATGCAATGATTGATATAATCTAAGTTGAAACGTTCCATCGATGCCAATAGGTTTATAAAACTTATAAATGAAACCCTAGCAACTAAGTTTAGAGCATTACCGACTGATGTGTGCTTCTCCCTTTGATTTGGATGCGGCGTTCCCTTAAAGCAATTCGGTAGAACTCCGTTAGCATAAATCTCTAAACTAGGATAGCCTCTATGATTGATCCACATGGATCTTCGCAAACAAAAACCTCATTAAGGTAGAACCCGTTAGTAGACAGAAGTTGTTAGACCGCTCGAAGACCAATATGAAAATATAAACTGAGAAGGATCACTTCAAAATAGAAAGAGCCTTCTAAAGAATTCTTCATTGCTTGGAGAAACTCATGGAGGATCTTGCACAACTCATGAACAAAGAGATGTTGAACTCAAAGAGAATGGCTGAGCTGAAGTGTGGAATAATGAGAGAAGGGGAGGTCTATTTATAGAGAGAGGGGGAGTTGTAGACTCCTCCTCAAAAACAATGTGGGTTGGGAATCCCACATGAAGGTTAGCTGCACGGGTCCCTTGGACCCGTGAGCTAATATACGGTTGCCTCCACAATGTAAGCCCCGCTTTTACCGCAAGCTTAGGCTTGTGCCTGCCATGGGCAGCGCTAGCGGGCTCGTAGCCCGGTAGCACGTGCAGGCCTTAAACCACGTACTAGTAGCATGCGAGCATTTTAGCTTGCCGGGAAGCCATGCAAGCCCTAGTCTGAACAGCTCATGTTCATTTGGGGCCCACTTGCAATAGGTCCCTTGCTCTGCTCCGTGTAATTTTTCCCTAGTTTCTCTTTTATTCCCTATAATTATTAATTTGGTCCAACAAATTAATAATTGATCTAACGATTTTAACATCCTTAATATTCTCGACATAGACCCGGTCTATAGTTTCTTTACTTAGTCTGGTAAAGACCTAAAGTGTGTGACCTCATAGGATCCCAAAGTATAGAGCCGCTAGAGTTTAACCTAAACTTGGCTTCCCATCCAGAAACCTTTAGGCTCAGTGTTCCATACCGATATGGAACCTGATAACTCTAGACAATTAAATGGGATTTTTAGCAATGGCGTATTATCCCTCGATACTCGAAAAGTCACGTGCTTATGACTTAATCCAGTTCTACAATAGTAACCAATACAATGCATTGAGCTTGGATTTAGTATTAGCTCATGCAATAACCATAGCTATCGTGGATTTAGAATTATTCACAAAGAACACCACTCACCATAATGTATCAAGATTGACTAGAAACCCGTTATATCAATCTTATGCTATAATCAGAGGTTTATGAGTGTGTCCCTTCAATAAGAGGCCCTAAGGTACATCTCCCATTATATCACTATGTCAGGAGCGGTGGATCCCATCTTGACTACTCAGCTTACCAACATGTGATTATCACTATACCCGTAGTCACCCGTGTCATCCTGATCACTAGGTTATGAATAAGTATGACCCAAAGTATAGCAACTCCCAAAGTATGACCTAAAGTATAGCTTTATTGATGTCCAATCTCAATGAAACTATAACTAGGGATATTTAGACTATTCATAGTGACACGTATGTGCAGTTTTCACACCATATAGCTCCCACTATATCCTTTCACTTTTAAGCTATGTAGTAGTCATAGACTTTGTCTTATCAATGCGAATATACATATATGATACCAGCGAGATATATAAATAAATAAAAGCACTGATAAATAACAAAGAAACTTTTATTATTATTATTATTAATCTAAAACTGTTTGTACATTATAATTAAGATATATCACTCTAATTAATTCTAAGGCATACATCATGTCTAACAATCAATGCCAAATTCATGCAAGGAAATCTCACATCCCACATGCAGCACAAAAATCATTAATGACTGAAAAACCCTACATTACCTAGGGAATTGACATTGCAAGCCCAATGCTAGAGGCTAGCCATCATAGGAAATGGAACCTTATGGCTATCAACTATTTCTCTTTGTGGGTTAAATCCATAACACTTAGCTCCATCACCATGTAAAGAATTATTGACTTTGCATGGAAGAACATCATTACTTGATCCAGAATTCCACATAAAATCATCTCAAACAATGACACACAATTCTGATCGACTAAATTCAAAGAATTATGCATAGAACTTAAAAGAGAAATCATTTCTCATCTGTGTCCTATCCTCAAACCAATAGTAAGAAATAAATCACTAACAAGATGCGTGAGGAAGGATTAAAGAAGAGTGTGTTGGAGCAAAATGGTGACTAGCTTGATGAACTAATCAATGTTTTGAGGTCTTATAGAACCACACCATGAAATTTGACTGAAGACACACCATTTACAATGGTTCAAGAAGTTGAGGTGCTCGTTCTTAATAAAAAATGGACTTCGATCAGACCTAGTGGTTTACTACATAGAGAAATAAAATGACATCAACATGAAATATTATCTAGACAACCTCTAGGAAAAGAAGAAAAGATCTTACATCCTATTGGCATCATAAAGAAAAAATTATAAGATATCATGACAAAAGGGTTAGAGAAATGCTCTTCAAAGAATTAGACCTTTTTCTCAAAGACGCCACTAACTCACAAGCTAAAGAAGGGAAAGGAAAAATGGGTGTTAATTGGGAAGGCCTATATAAATTGTTAAAGTCATTGGGTTGACAACATATTAACTCAGCACAATTTAGATAAAGAGCTTACATAACATGGAGCGTTTCCAACCTAAGCCCCTACTACATTGTAGAATCAGCCTAAAGGGATCAAAGGTGCACATTCTCTTTTCCTTTCTAAGGATTTTCCCATTGGTTTTTCCCTTAGAAGTTTTTTAATGAGGTGGCTCCCCTAAAGGGAGTAGATTGTCAAATGTATAAAATTCCTGGTTGTAATCATCATATCATTAATAAGAAGAACCTTCTTCTCAAATTATGCACATATAAGTCCTTATCAAACTTTAAGATTACACACACACTCACTAGCAAGGTAGTAAAATACTTAAAGAGAATCTTCATATTTGAGCATGCCTATAAGTGCTTGGTACTTTGATCATTGGAGGAACAATGCCAATGGAGTCAAAAAAAATGAAAGGCTATGGGCATGTTGTTTTAGATGCTGAAATAAATGCTCTAAAATCTGTTTATTCTGGGGAAGAACATTCTAATAAGAATTTGCTGAGCAAAGATATATTTTCTTTTTTTTTTTTTTGCATAAAATCCTTACAAAGATAAATTCATTTTGAGATGTTAAACGAACATAAGACCTTTATTATATAAGACATTATAAAAGATAAGGCAAAAAGATATTTCAAGCGGTAATGCATAAAAGGGCCTCTAACTAAACCTTGTTAAAAGGCAATAATAAATAGACATGTCAAAGTGGCATAAATATAAGACCACAAAAAATTAGAAGGCCTAGATTAATATGAGAAAAACAAATTTTCAAGCAACAATAATAAAAAGATTTCCAAAATAAAAGCATCAACACTTATAACACATTCAAACTAATAAAAATAAAATGGTATCAAGGTGGTCCCACACATAAAACTTAAGAGAAACAAATTACTTCAAATAAAAAAATATAACAAAAGGCCAAAGCCATATGTACATTCAAATAGCCGCAAATGGCTAAATATTCATACATTAAAGGCTCCCAAAATACACAAAATAATTAAAGTCTACTTGTACATTTTCTTCACCTTGAGGAGTAGTCTTATCTCCCTTGGCACAAAGGTGGCAACATTTACTTCATTGGTAGAAACATTATCCGACAAGTCCAAAGTAGTGTCACTATCCCCTCAAGTCTCTTCCTATTCTTCAACATCCCACTCACTAGGATACTTAATGCCATCAAAGACATTGTGTAGCAAAATCTAGATGAAGAAGTTGACAAGCCTGAAGCACTAGGTGATTTAGTTCTTAACTCGCCTCACCAACTTCTTCAATTCCTGAATGATTAGACTCGATCTTTTGAAGAATGTTCTCATAGTGAATTATGATCTTTTGAAGCTCTTTATTGACTTGGCAAGAATCATCAAGTTTCTGATCATAAAAAATTAGCAGGCCTAGATTAATATGAGAGAAACAAATTTTCAAGCAACAATAATAAAAAGATTTCCAAAATAAAAGCATAAACACTTATAACACATTCAAACTAGTAAAAATAAAATGGTATCGAGGTGGTCCCACACATAAAACTTAAGAGAAACAAATTACTTCAAATAAAAAAATATAACAAAAGGCCAAAGCCGTATGCACATTCAAATAGCCACAAATGGCTAAATATTCATACATTAAAGGCTCCCAAAATACACAAAATAATTAAAGTCTACTTGTACATTTTCATCACCGTGAGGAGTAGTCTTATCTCCCTTGGCTCAAAGGTGGCGACATTTACTTCATTGGTAGAAACATTATCCGACACGTCCAAAGTAGTGTCACTATCCCCTCAAGTCTCTTCCTATTCTTCAACATCCCACTCCCAAGGATACTTAATGCCATCAAAGACATTGTGTAGCAAAATCTAGATGAAGAAGTTGATAAGCTTGAAGCACCAGGTGATCTAGTTCTTAACTTGCCTCACCAACTTCTTTAATTCCTAAATGATTAGACTCAATCTTTTGAAGAATGTTCTCATAGTGAATTATGATCTTTTGAAGCTCTTCATTGACTTGGCAAGAATCATCAAGTTTCTTACAAAGTTTGACCACCTCCTCCTCTGCCATCTTGGTGATCCTTTCCTTAGACAACTTGGCAATGGAAAGGAGGCCCTTACATTTTCAAATCTTTAGTAGCCACATAAAGACTATGCTCCACCTAACTATAATTTCAGCCCTTTCTTATCATTATAACAACTCGAAATACCATTCTTTCATTCAAGAAAAACATCAGCATAAAAAGTTTGAATAGATATAAAGAAAATTTTAACATTAAGAAAAATACCTCAGAGGACATCTTAAACATGTGTTTGGATATTGCTAGGAAAGATTCCGCCTCCATAGGTAAAGGAAGAATTATCATCACTACATTCTTGACTTGAGTGGAAAAGTTAGAGGGGTTTGAGCTGAATATGGCTAAGAAATCTCTTGGATTGAGGAAGAGTTTATCTAGGTCCTTACTCCCACCAAGCTGGTGGTAATGTTTTGAGCCTTAACCTACAAATAAAATGAAAAGCATGAAGGATGATTTTGAAAATTTACAAAGCAAAAAAATTAAAGTTAACCTGCTTAACAACTTACTTCTTGGAAGCCCGAAAAGTGAGTACATCCACATGGACTTCAAGGTCCTTGGCCTTCCTTTTCTTCTTCTTCTTCATCTTCTCTAGATTACCGCTCCGAGTCTTGGGCACTACATTATTAGTAGCTTTTATCAGCTTCGATTCATCTTGTATGTTCTACTTTTTGTTATCTTTATTCTACTTAGCTATGACAAATTTTTTTAAGATCTTTCTTATTAGGAAAAGTAAGCATGCCTGGGAATGAAATAAAAGGAAAGGACACAAATAAGCATACCTGGAAACTAATCAGAATTAGGGTAATAAGTATGATTTGGTTGGCTACACACAATAATCCTATAATCTTCAGCCATGACATAACTGATGTTTTGACACAACCAAAATTCTTTCCTAAAGTTCTTAAATATTTCTACTCTAGCATCAGTATCAGATGGCTCATAAGTAGGGGGATGTTTGAAATTCCAAGCAGTAGGAAACCTAGGTTGGTTTTCCTCCTCCTTTAACAAAAATGTAATACTACTTGAAGTACTTCATGGAGTCCACCTTGTGGGTAAATTTATAAAAATCGATTCGATGAGCAAAGTGAAAATAATCTTCACTCGATCTTCCTAAGAGTCACAACTAACTTGAAGAATTATCTATTAAAGGGAAGAAGCAATCCTTGAAAAATTAAGAAATTCTGCTTGAAGTACTTCATGGAGTCCACCTTGTGGGTGAATTTGTCGATTCGATGAACTAAGTGAAAATGATCTTCACTCGGTCTTCCTAGGAGTCACAGCTCACTTGGAGAATTCTATAACAAAGGGAAGAAGCAATCCTTGAAAAATTAAGAAATTCTCGACTAAATCAATCTAGGAATTTGGATGAAATTTAACAGGATAAAAGTTCCAAGCTGGTAGACAATCGCAAATTCCCTTAAGAAGCGTATAAATAAACCCTAACCAAATTTGCTCCATGTATATGTTCAAGTATCTCTCACGAAAATTGGTGACTCGTTGATGATTGGAAGGTAAAATTATCTCGTGTTTCTGTTAGACATGATGTATACCCTAGAGGAAATTAGGGTGATATAATTTTATTAGTCACTATTGTACAAACAGTTTTGAATTATTGTTATCAATAATAAGGCTCCTTTCTTATATATCGATGATCTTCTTTATTTATGTATCCTTGCTGGTATTATATATATGTATATATTCATTGATGTAATAAAACAAAGTGTGTATCTATTTCATATAATGAAAGTGCAAGGATATAGTGGGAGCTATGTGGAGTGAGAACTACACACACGTGTAATTATAGAAAATTCTAAATATCCCTAGTAATAGTTTCATTGAGACTAGACATCAATGAAGCAAACATACTAGCATGTGTAGGCATACTACTTGGATTATATCCAAGTTACTGATCCCGGAAGGTTAAGGTGGTACCTTGAGTTAACACATGAATGTATTCAAAAACTACATTGGAGACCATTATAAAAAACACTTAGAAATAGCTATATCCATGTGTTGGGTGTCACGTCTTATTGTAGTAGTATTATGAGTATCCACAAACCTGAGATACTGGTTACCTTGTGTGGAAGTTGCTATACTTTGGGTCTTACTCATGAATACCCTATTATCAGGATGATACAAATGATTATAGGAATAGTGATGACCGTTCTTTGGTAAGCTGAGTAGTCAAGATGAGATCCATCACTCCTGATATAGTGATATAATAGGAGTTGTACCTTAAGTCCTTTTATGGAAGTAATACATTCATAAACCTTTGATCAAAGTACGAGATTGATAGAATGGGTTTCTAGGCAATCTTAGAACATAAAGGCAAGTGGTGTTCTTCATAAACAAGTCTAACTTCGAGATAGCTACAGCTATTACACGAGCTAACACTTTATCTGAGCTCAATAAACTAAATGCTACTTAACATGATGGAAGGAATGTATTGTATTGGTTACTACTGTAGAATTGGATCAAGTTACAAGTATGTGACTTTCCGAGTTTTAGGGGATCATGCACCTTTGCTAGAAAGCCCTATAATCATCAAGAGTCATTGGGTTCCATAACGGACTGACACACTAAGCCTAAGGGTTCCCTGATGGGAATCAAAGATAAGGTTAATCTCTAATGGCTCTATACATCTGGATCCTATAAGGTCACACATATTGGACCTTCACCAAACCAAATAAAGAACTTATAAATGGGGTCTATACCGAGAATAAAAGGGTAATCAAGTTCATTTGGATGAACCATTAAATGGTCAGACTAGTTAACCGTTTTGATAGAGGGACTAGGGATAAATATGTTGATATGTGTAGTAAGGGATTTTACCCATTACAAGTGAGCCTCGTAAACATGGGTTGTTTGTGGGAGGACCTACGTGGCTTTAAAGTGAGTACTAGATGTGCTCGTGGGTCGCTAGCATGGCTAGCACTACTAGGTAGTGCTAGTGCATGATGGTGGGCTGCAGCCCTATAAGCACTACAATGCATCGCTTGTGTGAGCCTACAATGTAGGCTTACTAGCGCACCACAAGTCGAGCCTGTGGGAAGTTCCGTAAGCCCACACTTGCAAGACAAGGCAAGCATAATGAGCTTGCCTTGTATGGTACACACAACCAGTTGAAGCAGGTTATGCGCTTACGTATGACCCTCATGTGGGATGGGAATTCCCATCCCACATTGCTAATAAGGGAGCATTTTTTCTCCCCTTCTCTCTATAAATAGGATGTTCCTCCTTTTTCAAATTACTTCAGTTCAACCTCTCTATTCTAAACTGAACTTCTTTCTTGCGAATTATTTTGATATCCTCCTAGAGTTTCTCTCTTATTTACGAGATTCTTTCGAGGGCTTATTTCTATTTTAGAAAAGAGCCTTCCCGTTTATTTTCAGGTTGGTTTATGAGTGGTCTAGAAACCACTTGTTAACTAAGAAGTTCTCCCTCTCGAGGAGGTTTTGGTGGGTGGGGTTTGTGTGGACTATTCGTAGAGGTTATCCTACTTTGGAGGCTACTACTAAAGCAGTTCTATCCAACTAGTCTAAGGGATTGCTCTGACGTAGTAAGGCAAAGACACACATTAACTCATAATGATTATAGTATCAATTATGCCATGCTTAGGAGTTCTTTTTTGGTTAATTTTATGCTTGAATTTTGCCATTCCAATTTGCATGTTCATTACCTGTATAGATTAACCAATAATGGAAGCAAAGCTTACCTTATGCTATGGATGATTTATTATGATATACTAAAATGTTATTTTCTATGAATTGATTAAGTATTCTATGCATGACTTAAGTTTCAGTTCCTGTTATAAAAAATGTTGTGATAACTAGATAAAAGTTTTTGCTCAAACTTAGTCTAGGTGAAAATCATAAAATTAATAATGTTTTACTACACATGTAAATGTTTTAAATTAAGGGTCATCTAATACTTCACTTGATTAAAAGAGTGAAATCTTTAAATCATAACTGTCAATAGTATATCGAATCACAGTACCCGTGGTTATTTTGGCAAGGATTGGACTTGGCTATTCATTCACTGTAAGGGGGCCTCTCCTACATGGAATCTCCATCGGTATTAGTGTCAACATACCAAAGAAACTTTTATGTCTTAGTCAATTTCTATTATGGGAATTAGATTCCGCATATAGTTTTATAGCTATAGTTTAAATTGTTAAATTTAAACTTATGGACATAGGTGAAAGAACTTAAATGTGGACCTTATTTGCTTTGCATGCTATGTGGAGTCTTGGCATAATTTAATAATTATCTTGAGCATGATCTCTTATTTTAATAATTCCCAATAGTTGAGAATTATAGTTATCATAATCATATCCATTGTTAATCAGCTACACCAATGAAATACCTATAACAATATTAAGGTAATAAATAGTCTCCCTATCATAAGTCTATGATACGAACCTTATTAACGGATGTAAGAACATGTACAACATGCCTTCCCTTAACATGTATTTTAACATGAGACTAGATGGGGTTAAAGCCTTAACTATACTAATGCCGAATTGGAGACGCATTTGAGGAGTTGTATAATTGGGTACACACATCACAAGAAAGATAACTCAAATTGATTAGAAATTTTATGAAATTCAAATGGATGGATTCTAACCATGGTATTCTATTATGGCTTGACATGCTATAGAAAAGTTAGATGATTTATGGATGCTACCTAGTAAGGAAAATAGTTCAACCATGTTTCCTGAATTCAATAGAAGGGACTATTTAAATGTGGATAAAAATAGTAGGAAAGATATGTTTAATTAAAGATTTTATATTAAATGCATGTATATATACTAATTTAAATTTCTATCTTATATCTAGGTTGAACAATGAATCAAAACATATACCTCTGCTCTATTATTAACAACAAATTAGATAGCTCCAATTCACTGATTGGTTCAGGGTAGTGAGGATAGTCCTTAAATCTGAAAGGATAGCTTATGTTTTAGATGAGCCCCTTCCTGATGAACCTGATGCTGATGAAAATGTCAATGAACATGATGCATGGGAAAA
>CATIWQ010932399.1:0-15809 GCA_949673415.1 Euphorbia schlechtendalii | reverse complement strand
TTTAATAATAAAATTGATCAACATACGTGTAAATAAAAATAAACCAATTTTTTATTTAATTAACAACTTTTAATTCGTCAATGTTTTAATTAGGCCACACGAGCCTCGCTAAAATTAAATCGAACATATGTGCCATATTTCCTGCTAACCTTTGTGGATGCAGGTTATATGTATGCTTAGGATTTATTTTCCTTCGGGTATTGCACATATTTTTACGGAAAATGTAATTAATAGGTTAGCGGGCGGTTGCATCCCCTGATTTTTGAAGCCTTGTAATCTTTAATTTTCGCATTTTCCTTTCCGCATTTATTTACTGCTTTGTGGATGGATTTATTTAATGCTTGATGTATGGATTTACTACTTTCGGTATGCGCGTTAAATCATGCATTTAAAGTTTAAAAACAATCTATGTGCGAATATGCATAACTAAGAAAATACAGTTTTCTGTAGATGTAATATAATGTGATCACTTAAGAAATAAGTAACTTATCCCGGACCTGAATCTCTGTGTCTTGGTGGGCCATCCCCTGGATGTTAAGCCTTACAGGACTCTAATTCCTAGAAAGAGCAAATCTAGGTGGTGACTCCACACTAAGAGACAGCGGATTTGGGTTCGAACCGGTCTAAAAACATTTTTCGCTTTCTTTTTCAACCTTTTTCCCGAGTCCCCAACCCAGTGAACCTTTTTTCAAACACCCTGGTGGACCGCGCCTATGAAATCGCGCGCTCTCGGCCCACCACTCCGTGTTGCCCTCTCACAACACCACAAAAGCCTCCTAAACAACGGAGCGGTTTTCGGGACACCCTTGAATTTCTTATCAAACTCATTTCTTCCTCATGTTTTACTTTTTATTGAAGGGGCAAAATTTTTTGCTTCACATAAACTCAATCAAATAATTAAAACATGCATCACAAAATGTATTAACATTACACCTTTTTCTCTGATGTGTCAAGTATTTTCTCAATCCCTCCACTCCATTTCATGTGATCATACAGGTTATACAACAAGTAATTATCACACTAGGGGCAGCTGTGAGCATAGGATTTTGTACCAGCTCGCGCGTTCAATGATGATGGCTTTTCAGGATTTTTATCATTGGATCACATAATTTTTCGATCGTCCGATGATGTTGAAATGGGAGTTCTCCTCGTTAAAAAAAATGTTTGTGGCCCTAAATAAATATTTAGGACCAAGAAAATATTTAAAAGCCTCAAAGTGAAAATTTAAAGGCTTAAAATAATTTCAAGGGATATAATAAATATTTAAAAACTCGCTGAAGTTCCTTATAATGTTCCTAGGCTTCGTATAAGGATTCACTATGTTTCTGGGTAAAGGAAGTGATTTCTTTAATGAGTCTTGTAGTTTTTGCTAAAGGGAAATATTTAGTTAGTAAGGCATGGGCTAATTGGCTCTATGAAGTGATTGAATTTGGAGGTAATGAATTCAACCAAACTTTCGCTTTATCATGGAGTGTAAATGGGAATGAGCAAAGTTTAACTGCTTCTTCAGGAACATTGAAAATTCTGAAAGTATCAAAGACTTCTAAAAAGTTTGCAATGTGAGATTTCAGATTTTCGTTGGGTAGACCATAGTATTGCACATTGTTGCTAATCATTTGAAGTAATGCTGGTTTCATTTCAAACTAATTCGCATCAATTGGTGGTCTAGCAATTCCTTGATTGTTACCATTGATGGTCGGAATAACATAATCCATAAGCCTTTGTTGAGGTTGATCTTGGTTTGGATTTGGATTTGGGTTTGGGTTTTCAACTTGCTGTTGATCGCCAGCCATTCTTCTATCTTATCTCTTATATTTTTGTCTTCTTATCCTACAAAATCATTCTATTTTTTATTTGAAAGACACCAAACTTTCCCCCGAACTTCACGTACTTGGCATGCACACGCTAGAAAGAAAACTCAATGAATAAGCATGAAAAATATGTTAGTAACCAGAAAATATAAATAGGAAAACAAAAACAAATAATATAAATAATATATAGAATATAATTGCCCATTCTCCGGTAATTAATCTCTAGAACACACTTGCCTTCCCTGGCAATTGCGCCAAAAACTTGATCGCATGGTTTTGACTCTAATGATTCTAAGGGGCTATATTCTAAAATGAAGCCAAAAACCTTGTTCCCCACTTCTTTATCGATAAGATAAAAGTTCAAAATATGAACAGGTGCCAGTACCGCCTATCTAAATAGAAAAATGGTGACCACTACAAGTATACAGTTACGATGTAGTTTTAAAAGATATCAATCCCACAGGAAAGGACCAGCTCTAAAGATTAACAAGAAAAATGGAATAAAGGAAATAAAATAAAATAGATTTAGTTTTATTTGGGAGGATTGGAATGATAAATGGATAGATAAATGTAAGATAGATTAGAGAAGATAAAAGTATATAGATTTTCCCTACGAGTAAGTATAGCAAAGAAAACATGCAAGGTTATCAAAGTTATTATGTTCACTAGATTAATTTAACAAACTCGGTTTTAGACACTCAGATATTCAATTATTCACTGCAAAGCAACACATGAAATGACTTTTTTCTAAATCTAGTGCAAACGAATTAAGATGATTATATGAACCTGGATAACAATATTACAATGCTTAGTACGGGTCGCTCTCACAAAGCCACATTTAGCAAGTTACCATTCCAAAAATGTTAGGTCACTAAACATCGTTAGAATCACTGATCCAGTGATTATACACAATATCGTTAACTCCGAAACTAATCTTAAAGTTAACTCAAAAGCATATAACTTGATTAATATAAAAGACTCAACATGAAATACACATTATGACACATAAACATATCATAAACTCCAAAATAGAAAGTATAAGTAGAAAGCAACACAAAATTTTAAGGTATGCAAGTGAAGGCTAAAGTTGATCAAACCGTATCCACTCTTTAATGGGAGTTACCAATTCCCGCAATTCCTGCATCTGCTTTGAATTCGATCTCGGCCCATACAAAACCTCCACTAGGATTCTATTCTTTGTGAATATTGAATAAACAAATGTTGAAGAATGAAAACTTTTATTGATAAGTGATTTGCAATTACACATATACAATAATTGCTCGAATATGTAGAGAAATCTAGTGATCGAAATAAGGATTCAAAACACTTATACATTTTCTCACTAACACTTATGAACGTAGTGAAGACTAAATAATTTCTACTCTTTATCTATGCACACACTATGCACACAACACCATCCCACTCTTATCCATGAAATTGGTGTGGTTTGGATCCCTATTTATAGAGTTCAAAGGGTTGCATCTAACCATACGAAGAGTTGTGTCCATTGGTGAAAGATTGCATCACTTCATTGTGATTAGATGAGAAGCTTTAACCTTATCCATAATGGATAGGCACCTTTTCGTGATTGGTTGACTTCTAAAAGGTATCTTTTTGTAGGGTAGAATGGCGGTTGATCGATCTTATCTAGCGGTTGGTAGTTAAGAAGATTTGACCAGAAAACAGTCCAAGTCGCGACCGCAAGGTACATGTCGCAACCGTGAACTTTTGGTTGGTAACTTTCTGTTTTGAAGAATAGTAAGTCACTACCGTGAATTGTGCTTTTCTTCAGAATTCTTCTTGTAACTTCATAGACCTTTAACAGCTTTGATCCTGAGCCAAATCTTTAAGTTCCATGCATCTTTTTGCACCTTTTTCACTCTTTCTTTATAGAATTCCACTTTTGTTCATTTTACTCCTAAGATTTACCTAGTATCTGAATTTACGCCAAAGACAACTACATACCACGTGAAATCTTTAATATAAAGTATAAAAATAACTTAAACTATAGTGTTTAATGTGTAAAATTATATTCATAATAAGTGTAATTATACACTTATCACCAATGTGCTAGCGAATGAGCGATGCTAGCTATTCGTTGTTGGCAAAGGCATTCAAGGAAATTGTAATCTCGAGGGTCAACGATGACTATTGAGAATTTCATCCCATAAGGATAGGGTGATCCTTTTTTGCACCTTCTTCTTGTAGACTGGCCATGAAAGATGTGTGTTGAACTGAATCTGAATCAGAACCCGGGTCCTCACTTGAGTCAGTGAACGGAACCCCTTCTAGACTTACCATGATCGGAGAAACACAGATCAAGCTATGAGTGGGCCTTTTCCAAGCTAAGATACACAAGCAGATGATCAGATTGTGCATGTAAGATTCATGATGCGATACGTGATGTGGGAAATAAGTGAGATTTTTAATGTTGTGGCTGCTTTCACATTGGGTCAGCATGGCATGATGTGATATAACATGAATGTCAATCCATTTGAAATAAACAAGTTAGTCATTAAGTAAAAATGAAAGCATGTGGGGAAGAAAATCCAACAACAGGGGTTGAATTTGAGATTTGTACAATGTCTGTATGACATTGTAACGTGAGTGATGTAAGTGAGGTGATTAAGTTACCTGTGTGGTACTAGGTCAATGGTTTAAGGTTTCATTCTATGACTTGGTCTTATGGAATGAGGAGGTTAAATTGTGACGTACCCTAATGAAATGAAAACAACTACCATATGTGGCTATCTAAGGAATGATTTGGTTATTTTGCTCGATTAGGGTGGGGTTTTGGATACCTGTGTGGTCATCAATATTTGAGGGTATGAGGTGATACGTGAATTATTTCCTCGTGTGGGCAAATGATTCAAGTAGGAAGCATATACCCTTGAAGATTTGGTAAGGTAAGACTTTTGAAGTAAGTTTGTCCCGTGTGGGCCTAGGTTAGGACATCAACTGGGATATCCTTTAATGTGGGAAATGTTTTAGGAAGGTATTTGCCCTGTTTGGGCTTTTGGTGTGTATAATTACCAGGAAAAGGCTATGAGTTGGATGTCGAGTGAACATCTCAAAGATGATGTGTAGGATATATTATTGCCCCTTGTGGGCTAAGTTTCGGATGTCAAGTGGATATCACCTAGTGAAAGGAAGGTATGTTTTTCATGTGCAAGCTAATAGCGGAATGTCACGTGGACATCTCGTTGAAAAGAGGTAAGTGATGCTTCTAAGTGGTTTTATTTTATCCTAGTGTCAACTAATCCTAAGTATGTGTGATGATGATGAGAAGATGCTATGTCACATCATGATGAGTGATAAGTGTATAATTACACTTATTATCATATTAATTTTACAGACTATACACTATAGTTTAAGTCATTTTTATACTTCATATAAAAGATTTCACGTGGTATGCAGTTGTTTTTGATGCAAATGCAGATACTAGGTAAATCTTGGGAGTAAAATGATCTAAAGTTGAATTCTATGAAAAAAGAGTGAAAAAAGGTGCAAAAAGGTGCGTGGAACTTAAAGATTTGGCTTAGGATCGAAGCTGTCAAAGATCGGTGATTTTACAAGGAGAATTCGTAAGAAAAATGCAATTCACCGTCGCGACAACCATTCGAGGTCGTGACTTGTTCTTCTTCAAAATAGAAATCTGCCAATCAAAGATTCACGGTCGTTACTTGGACGGTTTTCTTATTTAATCTTCTTAACTACTAATAGCTAGATAAGGATGATCAGCCGCCATCAACTACCAATGAATAGACATCTATCAAAAATCAACCAACCATGAAAAGGTGCCTATCCATTGTGGATTAGATTGATGCTTCTCAACCAATCACATCGAAATGATGCAATCATTCACCAATGGACACAACTCTTCATATGGATAGACACAACCCTTCAAACTCTATAAATAGGGCTCTAAACCTTACAATTTCGTGGGACAATCAAGGAGAGGGAAAATATTAGAGATATATAGAAAGTGTATAGATAGAGAATTCGCTACGTTCATAAGTGTTAGCGAGAAAATATTTAAGTGATTCGAATCCTTGTTTCGATCACTAGATCTCTCTATATTCTTGAGCGATTGTTATATGAGTGTACTTGCAAATCACTTATCAATAAAATTTTTCATTCTTCAATATTCGTTTGTTCGATATTCGCAAAGAATAGCATCCTAGGGAAGGTTATGTACGGGTCGACACCGAATTCAAAGCAGATGCAAGAATTGCAAGAATTGATGTCTCCCATTAAAGAATGGATACGGTTTGATCAACTTTAGATTTCACTTGCACACCTTACAACTTTTCTTTGCTTTCTACTTATACTTTCTATTTCAAAGTTTATGATATGTCTATAAGTCATTATGTATAGTCTTTTATATTAATCAAGTTATATGCATTGGTGTTAATTTTTAAGAGTAGTTTCAGGGTTAACAATATCATGTATAATCGCTGGATCTATGATATAACGCTGTTTAGTGAGCCAACATTTTTGGAATGGTAACTTGCTAAATGTGGCTATGTGAGAGCGACTCGTACTAAGCATAGTATTGATGTTGTCCAGGTTTATATAATTTTCTTAATTCATTTGTGCTAGATTTAGAAAAGTTATTTCATGTGTTTCTCTGCAACGAATAATTGAACATCTGGGTATTTTGAACCAAGTCTGTTAGATTAGTTTAGTGAATCGTAACATCTTTGTTGAACTTGCATGTTTTCTCTGTTATCCTTATTTCGTAGGGAAAATATATATATATTTAGATTCTTTGTCTTCCATATTTATATCTACTCTTCATTTTAATCCCCCTATCCAAAATATCAAATCTATTTTATTTTCTTTATTCTGTCTTCCTTGATCTTTAGAGCGAGTCCTTCCTTGTGGGATCGATATCTTTTAAAACTACATTGCAACTGTATACGTGCAGTTATCATCATATTTCTATCTTGATAAGTGGTACTGACAACACCTATACTTACGTGAACAAATTTTTGGCACCATTAATATATAGTTAAACTCTTTGCGAAAATGTTATTAAACTTGTAGGTAGAAAAGTGGCGAACAATGAGTGTGTGCGTTCAAGTGTCTGCACTAAGATTCGTGGTTAGTATTACATTTGTACAGTGATAAGTAGTAAACACATAGCATGCAATGTTCACTCTTCCAACCATACAACTCTCGCGTGTAGGGTTTTTGGATAGTCTTTATGCTGAGTTTGGTTCATCTTAGTACCATGAAGATACTAAGGAGCGCACCTGCAAGAAAATATAATGCATGATCGCGTGTTGGGTAACACCCTAGGGAAAAATGCCTATGGCTTATTTACATGATATTTGTAAATGTGTTGCTTGACGTAGAAGGTTCTTGTTGCACTAAAATACACTCCAAGCCTCTAATGAGGGAGGTACATGCGATATGGCCACAAGTGCTCCACCCGCTCAAGTACAATCTTTTCGCAGAGAGGCAGATTAGTACAAGAGAAAGCTTCGCGGTAAAAGGGTACCTTAGACTTATGGGCTAATCCCCTCTATTGCAATGAGTTATTTATGAATATGTTATAATTAAGAGAAAATGGAATAATGTAATCAATAATTTTTGGCACTTATCCAAAATGTAAAATCTTTGAAAAATAAGTTTTTAGAAAAATCCCTAACAGAGTCACCACTCTAAGTGGATGACATGCAGCGATGGGTCGAGAGTGCTCGGAGATGAGAGGCGTGGTCCACCAGGGTGTTTAAAAAGGTACCAGGTTGGGGAACCGGAAAGGTATTCGGTAGAGAAAGCGAAAACATTTTTTAAGATTTGTTCAAACCCGAATCCGTCGTCTCTTAGTGTGAAGTCGCCACTTGGATTAGCTCTTTCTAGGAATTAGAGTCTTGTGAGGCTTAAAATCCAGGGGATGGCCCACTAAGACATAGAGATTCAGGTCCGGGATAAGTTGCTTATTTCTTATGTGATCACACTACATTACATCTATAGAAAACTGTATTTTTTAATTGTGCATATTCGCACTTAGGTCGTTTTCGAGTTTACATGCATGATTTTAACGTGCATACGAAAAGCAATAAACCATCCACAAAGCACTAAGTAAATACAGATTGTAAATGTAAAAAAGTAAAGATTACAAAAATTACAAAACCTCAAGGGATGCAACCGCCTTTTTCGTGGCGTTTTCGCAGTAAGTAAATATGAATAGTAAATGCAAAAAAGTAAAAATTACAAAAATTGGGATCCGGTTTTTTTTGGCGTTTTCGCATTGTTTGTGTATTTTTATATTTTTTAATTAATTTCAGAATTAAAGGAAAAAATTAGAAAAATCCTTTTAAATTCAGAGACGAGGAAGACTCCCATTTGAAGATCATCGAACGGTCGAAAATTGTGTGATTCGAGGATAAATATCCCGAAAAGCAATCATCATTGAACACTGAGCTGACATGAAATCTCGTGCTTACAGCTACCCATCCGGGAACCTTTGACAAAGGCATATGATCCCTCGATACTTGGAATGTCATGTGCTTGTGATTTAGTCTGGTTCTGTAGTAGTAACCAATACAATACACTCCTATCATCAGCATAAGTACCATCTAGTTTATTGAGCTCAGATTAAGTGTTAGCTCATGTAATAGTCATAGCTATCCAAGAATTAGACTTGTTCAAGAATACCACCACTCAGCCATTATGTATGAAGATTGATTAAAAACCTGCTATATCAATTTTATACTATGATTAGAGGTTTATGAGTGTTTCACTTCAAGAAAGGACCATACGGTACATCTCCCATTATATCAGTTGATCAGGAGCGATGGATCTCATCTTGACTACACAACTTATCAACATGTGAACATCACTATACCTATATTCACTTGTATCATCCTGGTCGCCAAAGTATAACAACTCCTACACAAGGTAACTGGTATCTCAAGTCTAAGGATACTTGTACTGCTACTGCAATAAGACATGACACCATCACATGGATATAGTTATTTCTGAGTGTTTGTCTTATAGCGGTCTCCAATGTATTACCCGAATACATTCATGTGTTAATTCAAGGTACAACCTTCAGCTTGCGAGATCGAATGCTTAGATCTAATCCAAGGAGTAACCCTACATATACTAGTCTATCCGCTCCATTGATGTCCAGTCACAAACTTTGTCTTATCAATGCGCATATACATAATACTATACAGATATAATACCAACGAGATACATAAATATGAAAGAAAATATTGATAAGTAACAAAGATGCCTTGATTATTATTATTATTATTATTAATCTGAAACCGTTTGTACATTATAACTAATTAAGAAATATTGCCCTAATTGCCTCTACGGCATACATCATGTTTAACAATACCCTTGTGATCAAGATGACAAGGGTGATTACGGGTATAGTGATGATCACATGTTGGTAAGTCGAGAAGTCAAGATGGGATCCATCGCTCCTGATGTAGTGATATAATGGGAGATGTACCTTGGGGCCTCTTGTTGAAGTGACACACTCATAAACCTCTGATCAAAGAATAAGATTGATAGAATGGGTTTGATAAGTGTATAATTACACTTATTATTGTAATAATTTTACACATTAAACATTATAGTTTAAGTCATTTTTATATTTTATATAAAATATTTCATGTGGTATGTAGTTGTTTTTTATGTATATACAGGTACTAGGTAAAACGTGGAAGTAAAATGATTAAAGTTGGAAATCTATGAAAAAAGAGTGAAAAAGGTGCAAAAAGATGTGTAGAACTTAAGGATTTGTCTTAGGATCGAAGATGTCGAAGATCGGTAGAAATCGCAAAGAAAAATCATGTGGAAAAGGCATGTCACGAACGTGACACACATATCATGTTCATGACTTATTAACTTTCACAATAGAAAGATGCCAATGAAGTGTTCACGATCGCGACATATATTCGTGGTCGCGACCTTCACGGTTTTTGGTTAACTCTTATCTTCTTTTAACCGTTGGATAAAATCGATCAACCACCATCAACCGCCATCAACTGTCAGACAAATAGGCACCTATTGAAAGTCAACCAATCATGAATAGGTGCCTATCCATTATGGATAAAGTCAAAGCCTTTCATCCAATCACAAAGAAGTGATGCAATCTTTTGCCAATGGACACGACTCTTCATCTGGATGGATGCAACCCTTCGTACTCAATAAATAGGGCTCCAAACTTCACCATTTTCATGATAATTGGTGTGTGTGAGGAAAGTGTAGAATTATATGGTGTGAATATAGTTCTAGAGAGAAAATCGTAAAGTTTTCGCTTCGTTCTGAGTTAGCAAGAAAATGTATAAGTGATTTGAACGTTATTTCGATCACTAGATTTCTCTACATATTCGAGTGATTGCTGTATAAATGTAATTGCAAATCACTTGTCAATAAAATTTTTCATTCTTCAACATTCGTTTATTCGATATTCACAAAGAATAGCATCCTACCAGATGTTCTGTAAGAGTCGAAATCGAATTCAAAGCAGATGCAAGAATTGCAGGAATATACGACTCCCATTAAAGAGTGGATACGGTTTGATCAACTTAGCTTTAACTTGCATACCTTACAACTTTGCTTTGCTTTCAACTTATACTTTCTATTTCAAAGTTTATGATATGTCTGTGTCATAATGTGTATTTCGTGTTGAGTCCTTTTATATTAATCAAGTTATATGCTTTTGAGTTAAGTTTAAGAGTAGTTTCGGGGTTAACAAGATTGTGTATAATCACTGGATCTATGATTATAACGCTGTTTAGTGAGCCCACATTTTTGGAATGGTAACTTGCTAAATGTTGCTCTATGAGAGTGACACGTACTATGCATAGTAATATTGTTATCTAGGTTTATATAATTGTCTTAACTCGTTTGCACTAGATTTAGAAAATTCATTTCATGTGTTACTCTGGGGTGAATAATTGAATGTCTAAGTGTCTAGAACTGTATTTGGTAATGTAGTCTAGTGTATGTAATATCTTTGATAATTTTGCATGTTTTCTTTACTATACTTGTTCGTCATGTTAATCTATACTGATTCCTTCTACTCTAATCTATCTATTCGATTATACATTTAACTACCAATCCAACCCACCAAAATAAAATCAAAGTATTTTATTTTTCCTTATTCCGTTCCTCTTGTTGATCTTTAGAGCTGTTTCCTTCCCTAGAGGATCGATATCTTTTAAAACTACATCACAACTATATACTTGTAGTTATCATCATTTTTCTATTTGATAAGTGGTATTGACAACACCTATACTTTAAAGCCAAAATTTGGTGAACAAGTTATTAAACTTATCAGTAGAAAAGTGGTGAACAAGTTTTTGGCGCCGTTGCCAGGGAAGGCAAGTGCGTTTTAGAGATTAAATTGCTGGAGAATGGGCAATTATATCTATATATATATAAAAAAATAATAAAAAATATATATATTATTATTTATTTCTAATTTATATTTTATATTTTATTATTAACATATTTTTCTTGCTTATTCATTGAGTTTTCTTTCTAGCGTGTGCATGCCAAGTGTGCGTAGTTCTGGAGAACGTTTGGAGTCTTTCGAATTAGAAATAAAACGATTTGGTAAGAGATGAAATAGTTGTATATTTTGTTTAGTATATTTTTATGTATGACTATAGTTTTTCACATAAAAGAAAAGAACAAAAATTTTGGATTTTCGCATATCGCGACTGTGACTTATATCGCGCTCGTGATCAGTTTGGTCTTAACTCTCATTTTCTATATAAGAGAGAATCACGATCGCGATGAACCTTGGCGATCGTGACCCATGCGATCTGCACAATAGTTACTGCTATAACAGCTATATTTTAACGGTTATATTTGATATATATCCGTTGGAAAAGTAATTAATACCATATTTTATATATAAATAACCTCTTTTCCTAGTTTGTTATCAGAAAAAATCTTTTTCATAAGCTCAATCCTTTACAAAAACAAGTTTTTTGTCTTTCAAATCTATTTTTCAAAATTCTTGAATTCAATTATAATGGTAAAAAGAAATCAACATCATCAAAGAGGAAGAGCAAAGTGGTGAATCGACAAAATGAAGTAGGTTGTCCCTTTCCAATTTATAATGATGAAGAAGTACAAATATACTTGAGAATCAAGAACTTCAATTTTCAAGGTACGATTTTCTACGATCCTACTTTTGCTATTGATGCTGGGATTCACGTAGAAGTGGAGGAGTATTTTTCGCTATTTGGATTGGAGAAGTTTGTAACTATGCGATTTCCTTTTATTGAGGAATAGGTCCTGGAATTCTTGATTACTGTTGCTGAAGATAGGAATATCTTGAAAAAGAAATTCAGGAATGAAGGAGAAGAATATAAATTCACAATGATGGATTTTATCAAGTGGTTTGGTTTGGGAGAAAATTTTGATGAGATTGAGAAAGATGAAGAGTATGAATTAACGGATGTTTGGACTGAGTTAACATGATTGGATCGATACTATGTCAAGAACTAGTCCAACAAGAACATCGGAAGTAATAGCTTACTCTACCTTCATAAGTTTATTTCTCAAAGTCTTTTCTTTCAACATGAAACAACTAAAGTGTTAATGAAGGACTTAGAAATATTGGAGTGCGCAGTTTCGTAGTTTAGACCAAAGTTTCCAATGTATATTTTGGAGTCCATCACTAGTCTGACTACACATAAAAAAGCTAGAGTTGGAGGTGCAAATACGATTTGTGGGATAATTTTGGGAGCAAAGAACAAATTACAGTACCAATTTAATCCAAGGGAGAAATTTAAATTTTAATAGGAGGAGTATATATGAAGAGAGCAGGATTGGTTAAAGTACAAGGAGGAAAGTTTATGTTTCTACCATATGGAGTAAGGGTAAGGAAGCTTAGACCGACGCAAGAATCTACTACTTGAGAAAACCAACACGACGAAGAAGATGTAAAAGAAGTTCAATTCGAAATTAGTAATTCAAGACAAGCCTCAGGAAGTACAAATGATGCTTGGAGAGGAAAGTTCGTAAAAGATGTTGACCAATCATGATTAGACATAGCAACAATACAGCAAGATGTTCGTCAACTGACAAAATCCAACATCTCATTGAACCGAAAGTTGAACACATATTTCAGAATGCAGAATTTGGAAATCTCGCAAAGCCTTCCAGATTCAAGTTCTGATGAATAAAACGGGTTCTAATTCTTTTTCTTTTATTTAATTTTATTTTTCTGTGTGTTTTAGACTAGGTTTATATTTTAATAAAGTCTTCCACAATGAGGACATTGTGTTCTTTAGTGTGGGAGGGGGTAGTTGTAAATCCCGAAAAATCTAAAAAAATTGAAGAATTTGAAATTTTTTGTTATTTATACATTATCCATTCTTATACTTAACTAACATTTTTCCAAGGTTATTGTGAGTGTTAGGTATTACAAGTTTGATGTTTGTGCAAAATTTGAGCGCATGTTGTAATTGAGCATTACTAGCACAACATTTATCAATTTGGCAAGGATGAGTGGTGAGTAACATTCGAAAGCAACATTCCAAGTAAGTTTCGATATGCAATTCAATGCAACATGAATTAGTATAAATTTTATAGTTTTAGTTTAATGCTTCCGAAAAGTTTGAGTGGAGTAATATCTAGTAGTATTCTTACTATGAGTTTTATACGCAAATCTCGAATAAGTCCTATAAGTATTGAGTGTGTTTAAAGTGTTAGGAAACTATAGCCATAATACTTTGAAATTGATCAATAAAGGACGAGGGTATTAAGAGTGAAAAATAATACTTGGAGAGTATTATATGCAAACTGTATACTTGCAGTTATCATCATTTTTCTATTTGATAAGTGGTATTAACAACACCTATACTTTAAAGCCAAAATCTTGCGAACAAGTTATTAAACTTATCAGTAGAAAAGTGGCGAATAGGATTTCTAGTAATTCTTGATGCATAATGGCGAGTGGTGTTCTTCGTGAACAAGTCTAATTGCAGAATAGCTACAGCTATTGTATGAGCTGACACTTAATCTGAGCTCAATAAACTAGATGGTAGTTAACTTGATGGAAGGAGTGTTTTGTATGTGTTACTACTGCAGAACCGGATACAGTCACAAGCACGTGATGTTCCAAGTATCAAGGGATCATACTTTGGGAAGATAAGTTTAGGTTAACCTCTAGTGGCTCTATACTTTGGGATCCTATGAGGTCACACACTTTGGGTCTTTATTGGACTATGTAAAGAACATATAGACTGGGTCTATGCCAAGAATATTTGTTTGTTGAATTTGTTAGAAGAATTATTAATTGGTTAGACCAAATTAATAACTAAAGGGAATAAAGAAAAAAAAGGGAAATTCCATGAGTGAAGCAAGGGAATTTTTCCCATTACGAGTGGGCCCCAAACAAGCATGAGATGTTTGAAGTGGGGCCTGTGTGGCTACCCTCGAGCTTAATAGCTCGAGGGCTGCTAGTGCGTTTGGTAAGCCCATGCGCACTAGCATGCTGCAAGCCCTCAACCATGGACTTGCGAGAAGGCTCGCAAGACCGCTAGGGCTTGCCTTATGAAAATGAGTCGTGGGATAGCCTGTGGGTCCAAGTGACCCGCACGAATAACCCACTAGTGGGATGGGAATATTCCCATCCCGCATTGAGTTTTAGGGGGAGTCTAACACTCTCCCTTTTCACTATAAATAGGCCTCCCATTCTCTTATATTCCACACTTCAGCTCAACCTGTCTCTCTAAGTTTGACATCTCTATCTTCGTGAGTTGTGCGAGATCCTCCACGAGAAAATATTGTGCAAGAAAATATTTTCTAGATTTTCTAATATTTTTTTTTCATGGAAAATAAGTCAATGAAAAATATTGTACAAATGAAAATGAAAATGAAAATGTAGTGTAAATAAAAATATGTTTTAATATAAAAAAGATGACAAACATTTTCCATTACTCTATCAACACACATCCCCCACTCTTACTACCACCACCACCTCCCCTCGCCACACTACCATCACCACCTTCTCCAATCCTCCACTCCGTCACCACCATTATCACCACTTACATCCTCCATTGCACCCCCACCGCTTCCTCCACCTCGCCACTCCTCCATTTCACTTCCTCCATCATCAGTTTATTCCATTATCACAACTTTCATCATCCCACCACAATCACAACAACTTGCACAAAATTTTTACTTGCACATTATTTTCCTACAAACAAATGATACTTTAAACAATATAATGCATCTTAAACCCTCGCTTCTTTCTTCCTATCCGTAATCTTATTAAAAAAAATTCTTCTTAAACAAAACTATCTAATCCTAACCAATTGGGGTGTAGCTCAATTGGTGCATCTCTCAAAGTGGATGTACACTAGTGGAAAATAGGTCAGTGGCGTCGGTTGAAAATGACCTTTGGCGTCGGTTTTGAACCGATGCCACAGCCACCGACGCGATTATATTTCGAGTTATGGCATCAGTTTTATGACCAACACCATTGTTAAGTATCAGCATCGGTCCCTACATAACTGACTCTAATAAATGACGCTATTTGCAAGTAATGGCGTCAGATCCATACAGAATTGACATTTATTATTGATGCCATTATTGCATTAATGTCGTTGGTTCCTATACATAACTGATGGCATTGTAATACAAAACCGACTGCCTTACACTCGGTTCCAATAAATGACAATGTTGATTTGGAGTCAGTTCTTTTTACAAACCGACGAAATTGCATTAATTTGTATAAAAAAAATTTTACTTTTATTTATTTATATCCAGAATTACTGTCAAATTTTAATAAAAACAGTCTCACAATTATAAAAACTAGAAACAAATAAAGATAAACTACAAACTATATGAAAACATATATGATATTGAATTTGATATAGCATAGGAAACCGAAAGATAGTATAAACAATGCATAGGAAAGCGACTAGCTAGTATAAACACTAATAAATTCTATCATTTGGATTCAAGTCAAAGATAATAAAACTAAAACTAAAGCACTCATATTTA
>CATIWQ010932385.1:0-12525 GCA_949673415.1 Euphorbia schlechtendalii | reverse complement strand
CTACTATACTTGTTCTTAGGGAATATCTATATAGTTTACATCTTCTCTAATCTGTTCATGCATCTGTCTATTCATCAGTCTATCATCCAAACCCTCCAATACAAATTATCTTATTTCTTTTGTTCCGTAACTCTAGTTGGTTCTTAGAACCAAATTCCTTCCCTATGGGATCGATATCTTTTAAAACTATATCGTAACTGTACACTTGCAGTGGTAATCATTTTTTTATTTGATAAGCGATACTGACAACACCTGTTCATATTTAGAACTTCTATCTTATCAGTAGAAAAGTGGGGAACAAGGTTTTTGGCATCGTTACCGAAGATAAGCTTATCGGAATGAGTATAGTCAGAATCTTGTGAACAATAGCCGTACCTATCCTGAAGTTTACTTGTTCACAAAGAATACCACTCGCCATAAGAGTGTCACTTCAACAAGAGGCCTTAAGGTATAACTCCTGTGAGCGGACGACACAAAGAGGTGGGCCGAGATCGCGCGGGGATGAGAGGCGCGGTCCACCGGGGTGTTTTTAAAAAAGGTTCACTAGGTCGGGGACCCGGAAAAAGGTTAGAAGAGATAGAGCGAAAATGTTTTTAGATTGGTTGAAACCCGAATCCGCATCTCTTAGTGTGGAGTCGCCACCTGGATTCGCTCTTTCCAGGAATTAGTCCTGTGAGGCTTAAAGTTCGAGGGATAGCCCACTAAGACAGAAATTTGGGTCCGGGATAAGTTGCTTATTTCTTAAGTGATCACATTATATTACATCTACAAAAAAACCGTATTTTCTTAATTGTGCATATTCGCACTTAGTTCGTTTTTGGAGTTTCTGTGCATGATTCACGTATAGAAAAAGTAGCAAATCCATCCACAAAGTAGTAAATAAATGCAGAAAGTAAATGCGGAAAAGTAAATATTACAAATTACAAAACCTCGGGGGATGCAACCGCCCACCTAATCTATTAATTACATTTCCCATAAAATATTTACAATACCCGAAGGAAAAAATAAATTCCTAAGAATACATCTAACCTACATCTACAAAGGTTAGCACATGTTATGGCACGTATGTTCGATTTGATTGTAGCAAGGCTCGTGTAGCCTAATTAAAACATCGATGGTTTTGAAGTTCTTATTTCATGAAAATTGTTTATTTTTATTTTCAACTATGTTGGTCATTTTTATTAGTGAAAATGCCGCATGCTATATTGTTGGGTCGGTTATTCAGGAATTTGAGTTCCCTTCATGTAGGTGACCTAACACAATATTTAGAAAGATAAATCTAAGCCAAACATGCATAACATAGTCATCGTTTGGGTTAACAATGGTAACGATGTCATCCATATCGTTACCGACTTTCCTGTGAAGGGCGATATCAATATGAATGGCCCGAAGTGCTTCCGTTGGTACTCCAAACCTTAATCAACATGTTGATACACTTATAAATCACATATAGCTCCTTAATAATTACAATTTAGAGGTTTTTTTACCCCCAATGATGCATTTCCAAACTCAGAAGGGTCTCAGCTGGTAGTTCCGGGCTCAAACGATTTGAAAAGGAGCAAAACAAAGCGAAACTACATTCTACCAAGGGCAATGTCATTAATGACATTAAGTTATGTTTTTAATGACATTATTAATGACATTAAGTTATGTTTTTAATGACATTGTGATGTTTTTAACGACATTAGGTAATGTTGTTAACGACATTGAGGCTCCAGACCTGCAGAAAACACACAGAAATAGCAGAAAACAACAAAACGAAAATTTGAAAATTCAAACGATCATAACTTTTGCTATACTTAACCGATTTGGATGATCTTTATCATTCCAAAAAGCTAAAGATGTGTAGAATATTTCTATATAAAAAAAATACTCAAAAAGATTTGAAATCATATAGAATTTTCAGGAAAACATATTGGTGTGCAAAAATGAAAAATAACCAAAAAGAAGATGAAACTTCAAAAAGAAAAGCATATAAACGTAAGCACAAACTCTAGGAACTCAGAAGCTTACCTTGTAGTCATGAATCCACATTCTTTAAGGTCCATGAAGTCCTCCGAAAACTCTCCTTGTTTCTTTTTTGTTGGATTTTGTGATTTAACGAAAATCTTTGGAAGGGATCTATTCCTTGCCAAAGTAGATGTTTCAGAAGGCGTAGTAACCTTCAAGTGAGTGATAAAGATATTGTAGACTCTCTATTCAAGTCTAAACCTCAATAATTGCTTAAATTCTCAATATACCTCACTTTCCAAAACAAGTGAACTAAACCTTAAACTTGCCTAAATGACCTAAGACAGCCCAAGTTCATGCCCTATCCATGAACTTACAACTCAAGTTACAGAATTACAAGTTCAAAGAGATTAAAAGTTGATTCTTTGGTTATCAAAACACTTAAAATGCACTCAAAGGACTTAAGAACAAAACAAATCCAAAGGAAACTTTCTTCCCAAAATTCCTCCTTTTCTATCAATATTAAAAATGTTTCTGCTAAAAAATCCCTCGCTTCCTAGTTTCTTCCTCCCTCATGGCTGGAACTCAGCCCCCTTAAAGAGAGAGCTCCCTTCAATCCAAAAAGTAGTTAAAGTTGGATTTTTCTTCTTTCCATTTTTTCAACTTATTTCCTCATCCCTATGAAAATGTTGGGAATCCAAAGTCTTTAGTAGGGTGTGGCAGCTGTATTTCAATGATAAAATCCGAGCAAGTGGCAAAAATTTGAATTTTTGGCTGAAAAAGTCCACAAAGTGTAATTCTAGTTCTGCTGTCAATGTGATGTCATTAACGACATTGGCAATGTCGCCAATGTCATTAACGATATTGCAAAGTTGTTAACAACATTGTGATGTCGTTAACGACATTGCATGGCCAGATTAGGTTTTTATTTTAGGCTTGGGCTTTTTTAAGAAAAGGAATCCTAAAGAAACAAGGCGGATGATTCCCAGACGATTTCAGGACCCTGCAAAATGTAAAAAAACTAAAGAGGGAAAATATTATAGCTTCATCATCGAACTCGGGAATCGGGAGTAAAATCACGTGCTCACAACTCCCATTATATCACTATATCAAGAGCGATGGATCCCATCTTGCTACTCAACTTACCAACGAACAATCACCAATATACTCGTAATCACCCGTATCATCCTAATCACCAGGATATGAATAAGTATAACCCAAAGTATAGCAATTCCTACACAAGGTAACTAGTATCTTAGGTTTAAGGATACTTGTATTGCTACTAGAATAAGAGATGACCCCAACACATGAATATAGTTATTTCCGAGTGTCTTCTTATAGTAATCTCCAATGTATTACCCGAATACATTCATGTGTTAACTCAAGGTACAACCTTTAACTTCTAAAATCGACTACTTAGATCTAATCCGAGTAAGCCTAGACATGCTAGTTTTTCCACCTCATTGATGTCCAGTCTCAATGAAATTATGACTAGGGATATTTAGACTATTCATAGTAACATGTGTGTGTAGTTCTCACACCACGTAGATCTCACTATGTCATCGCATTTTCATGATACGAAGTAGTCATGGATTTTATTATTGATAATAATAATCTGAAATCCATTTGTACATTGTAATTAATAAAGATACATCACCCTGATTGCCTCTTGGGCATATATCATTTCTAACATTTCCCACTTGAGAGTTTCAGGATATCTTTCTTATGTAAAGATGAGAAGTTCAGATAAGCTGGGTGATAAATCTGATATGCGTCTGTTTGTAGGTTACCCTAAGGAGACATGGGT
This sequence comes from Euphorbia schlechtendalii, assembly GCA_949673415.1. NCBI lineage: Eukaryota > Viridiplantae > Streptophyta > Magnoliopsida > Malpighiales > Euphorbiaceae > Euphorbia > Euphorbia schlechtendalii. Next base: position 8,768 of record CATIWQ010932385.1, on the reverse strand, counting down.
TATAACTTTTACGATCCTAAAGAATAAAAGGTGCTTGTTTCTAGGAAAGCTCAGTTCCTCGAAAAGGAACATATACTTGTGAAAGTTAGTGGGAGGAATCTTGAGCTAGATGCTCAAGAAGATTAAAAAGGCAATCAACTGATTGATCCTATAACTATTACACAAGAAAGTGTAAGCATGGAACAACCTATTATAACACCAACATTTTCTAGGTCAGGTCAGGCTCCAATCATTCCTGAGAGATATGATTATTTCATCACTAATGATAAGCACATCTTCCTTATGGAAGATGATGAGCCTAAGACTTACAAGTAAGTAATGGAAGGCTCAAAGTCTGATAAATGGTTTACAGCCATGAAGTTAGATATGGACTCCATGTATGAAAATTAAGTTTGGAACTTGGTTGATGCTCCAAGTGGAATTAAGCCCATAGCATGCAAGTGGGTTTTCAAGAAGAAAATTGGCATGGATGGTAATGTAATTACCTATAAAGCAAGGCTAGTAGAAAAAGGTTATAATTAAAAGGAAGGCATTGACTATGATAAAACCTTTTCACCAGTAGCCATGCTAAAGTTTATTAGAATACTCCTTGCCATCGCTGCTCATTATGATTATGAAATTTGGTAGATGGATGTGAAAACCATGTTCCTTAACGAGAACCTCGATTGGGATGTATATATGATACAACATGAAGGTTTTACATTTCATGATGGCTCAAAGGTATGCAAGTTTTAGAGGTCTATTAATGGACTTGAGAAAGCATCAAGGAGTTGGAATATTAGGTTTAACAAGTTAATCAAAGAAATTGATTTTGGGCAAATGCTAATGAACCATATGTATATAAGAAGGTTAGTGAGAGTGAAATCATTTTCCTTGTATTATATGTTGATGACATATTATTGATATAAAAATTGTTCCTTTTCTTTAGATAGTGACATCATGGTTGTCAAAGAATTTCTTCATGAAAGACCTTGAAGAAGCAGCTTTTATACTTGGTATAAAGATCTACCGTAATAGATCCAAGAGGCTGCTAAGTCTTTCTCAATGTGCATACATTAATAAGGTTTTATCTAGATTTAACCTTGAGTAGTCAAGAAATGGTTACCTTCCCATGTCTCACGGATTCGATGATACGATCTAGAGGAAATAGAAGAGGAAAGACCGCGCATGAATAGAATACCATATGCTTCACTAATAAGATCCATCATGTATGCTATGGTATGCACTTAGCCAAGCGTCTCACATGCTTTGAGTGTCATGAGTATATTCTAAGTTTATCCATGTGATAAGCACTAGATGACCGTTATAACTATCCTCAAATACTTACGAATGACTAAGGATATATTTTTAGTTTATGGAGAAAGTGATCTCTCTGTGAAGGGATACACTGACATGATTTTTCAATCTGACAAGTAAAATAACAAGTCCCAGTTAAGTTCCAAATTCATGTTAAATGGAGGGGCGGTTATTTGGAAAAGTTTCAAAAAAGATACAACTACTAATGTAACCATTGAATCTGTGTATATAGCTGCTTCTGAAGTAGCTAAGAAAGTTATCTTGCTTAATGGATTTATTAGTGATCTTGCCATTGTGTCCAACATTATAAATCTAATAGTGGTCTATTATCATGATAACAATGGGGCCATTTCTCAAGCAAAGAAAACACGGTCTTGTCAGAGAAGAAGATACGTACTCAGAAAGTATGATCTCATTCAAGAGATAGTAGTCCAAAGGATATAAGATTAGAATACATCCCTATGGATCAGAATCTAGAAGATGGGCTAATGAAGCCATTAACTCAAGTTAAGTATGACTAGCATGTTAACAAGTATGGCATGAAGCACATGGGTAATTGGCTCTAGTGCAAGTGGGAGTTTGTTAGACATGATGTATGCCCTAAAGGCAATTACGAAAATATATCTTTATTAGTCACTAATGTACAAATAGTTTCATATTATTATTTATTAATAATAAGGCATTTTTGTTAATATATCAATGATTGTTTCTAAATTATGTATTTTGCTAGTATTATATATATGTCATTAAGTATATGCATATGTTTATTGATATAATAAGACAAAGATCGTAACTATTTCTTATAGCGAAATTTTGAGGACATAGTGGGAGTTATGTGGTGTGAGAACTGCACACACGTGTTACTATGAAAAGTCTAAATATCCCTAGTCATAGTTCCATTGAGACTGGACCTGAATGAAGCGGATAAACTAGCATGTGTAGGCTTACTCCTTGGGTATGATCTAAGCAGTCGATCTCACGAGCTGAAGGTGGTACCTTGAGTTAACTCATGAATGTATTCAAATAATACATTGTAGACCGCTATAAGAAAAAACCACTCAAAAATAACTACATCCATATGTGAGTGTCATGTCTTATTGTAGTAGGAGTTTGAGTATCCTCTAACCTGAGATAATGGTTACCTTGTTAGGGAGTTGCTATACTTTGGGTCATACTTATTCATACCATAGTGATTAGGATGACACTAGTGATTATAGGTATAGTGATGATCATTTGTTGGTAAGCCGAGTAGTTAAGATGGGATCTATCGATCCTGATATAGTGATATAATGGGAGTTGTACCTTAAGGCATCTTATTGAAGGGACACACTCATAAACCTCTTATCCGAGTTTGAGATTGATAGAATGGGTTTCTAATCAATCTTGATACATAAAGGCGAGTGGTGTTCTTCGTGAAAAAGTTTAATTCTAGGATAGCTATGACTATTACATGAGCTAACACTTAATCCGAGCTCAATAAACTAGATGGTACTTAACATGATGGAAGGAGTGTGTTGTACTATTTACTATTGCATAACTGGACCAAGTCATAGGCATGTTAAGTTTCGAGTATCGGGGGGATCATACACCTTTGCTAGAAAGCCCATTTAATCATCTAGAGTTATCGGGTTCCATATCAATCTGCAATACTGAGCCTAAAGGTTCTCAGATTTGAAGCCAAGTTTAGGTTAACCTCTAGCTACTCTATACTTTGGGATCCTATGAGGTGACACACATCGGGCTTTCACTATATTGAATAAAAAACTTATAGATGGGGTCTATACGATAGTTAAACTCATTTTAGATGGACCAATTTTGGTCAGACCAGTGTAGCAGGAAAGAAAGGGAAAAGGTTTAATCAAACTAGAATACCACGAGTGGGCCATGTGAGAAATCTAGCAAGGGCCTGTGAGTCAAGCCTACGTGAGTACTAGAAATGCTGCTTGGCGGGAAAACCCACAAGCAGGCCTTGCATGCGCTGTTAGAGAAGCACTCATGGAGGCCCGCGAAAGCCTATCGTAAGCGGGCTTGCAAGATTTCTCGTAAGCCCACGTGCTGCAAATGGGCTTGCGAGATTTCTTACAAGCCCGTGCTGCATGCAAGACAATCCCACGCGGGGCTTGTCTTATGTGACAAGAATGCTCCACAAAATTCTCACGAAGAAAACCACACAGGCTCGCAAATCTCACATCAGTTACAAGGGGAGCAATTTTGCTCCTCTTGGGCAATAAATAGCCCCCTCCACCCCTTCTTTCAACTCACTTCAGCTCAGCCTTCTTCTGAGTTTTGACTCTTTTTCTTTGTGAGTTTTTTGTAAGATATTTCATGAGTTTCTTTACCTTCACCAGAATTTTTTTGAAGGTTTACTCTTATTTTGGAAGAGCCTTCTCAGTTATATTTTTGGGTTGGTCTATGAGTGGTCTAGCAGTTACTTGTTAACTGATGAGTTCACCCTCTACATGAGGTTTTGGTCGATGGGGTCTGTGTGGACTAATCATAGAGGTTTTGCTAGCTTGGAGGCTTGTGGTAATAGAGTGTTGTCGAATTACTTTAAGGGCTTACCGCACCAAAGGGGAAAGCACACATCAACTGGTAATGCTCTAATGTTAGATGCTCGATTTCTTTTATTAAGTTTTATAAACCTCTAAGCATCTATAAAATGTTTCAATTGAGATTATGTCAATCATGTCATGCTTAGGAGATCTTTTAGGGTTAATTTTAAGTTTTAGAATTCCACCATGCAAGTTCGCATGTTCATTAACTTCCTTAATTAACCAACAATTCTAATGTCAACATTGTGGATGAATTACTTCAAGACAGGGAGAGCGCATTGCACATTCTCAAGTTGTAACTACTACATGCTCAACACCCCCATGAAATAGCAGATTAATAAACATAAGACAGATAAAGTGTTTAGCATTAGATATTGGGTATTTGTGAAGCTTTGGTCATATAAGCAGCATAGCTTGGTGCGGAGGATGACTCACAATGTGTATCATTTGTTTTATGGGCCATATCAAATAGAGAACAGAATTGGGGAAGTGGCATGTAGATTGAAGTTGCTTGCTCATAGTAGAATTCATCCTCCATTCCACATCAACTAGCTCAAGGTTAAATTACCCAATGCAAGCTGTAGCATCGTCACAGCTTCCCACAGTACCAATAGACTTGCCAAATCTTACTACAATGCTTGAAAGGTTAATGGTTAAGTGAGGAAACCAGGGTGCAACAAAGTTATTGACCCAATGCCAAGGGCAGGATTCTGATGAGGCTACATGGGAGTTTGCTTTTGACATTCAAAAGCGACTTCCAGAATTCAATATCTATCCTTAAGGTCAAAGATTTTTTTAAGGGGCAGGGAATGTTACGAGGAAAAATATTATAATTTCTATATTTTCGTATTTTAATTGGTTTTAGCCGCTATGTTAAAAAATGGTGTGTTTTATGTACTTGGCTAGTGAATCATTTTGATGAGCTGGCATTTCCTTACTAGTTAAGTTGTTTAGTCCGTTAGAGGGGAAGAGAAAACAATGAATTAAATAATTGCTCTGTATATATAGCAAAGAATGTATTTTGTGTGATTAAGAACTCTCATCTCCCTTTTCTCTCTATCAATTGATTCAGTTTCTCGTCTCCCTCCATTTCCTTTCTTCTATGTTTCATCCTGTATCACCTTTCGATCTAGTTACTGTGGTTGTGTAATTGTTTACTGTTAAGCTCAGTACTTAGGTTTCTTTACTACTTTCCTTGTTCTGAGATCTTGATACTCACATAAAACTCATGTACTTGATGCTTTCTTTGTCGATCAATATATTACCGAAATCTTTAGCCGACAGACATATCCTGATGGTTGGTTAGTATGGTAAAAGTCACAATTAGGGGATTCCGCCTTAAAATCTGTGTGTTCTTTCTTTTTATGGGATTGAATGTTTTTTTTTGTACAAATCTAATGATGTAGTTATATTATTTACTTAAAACTCAAACATGCATGACGTAGAATATAGTTCGTAAAATTAATTTTTTAATATCACTAATCCATTTACTTTAATTGTTTAGTATCAGTCCACCTTGATGGAGAATACTAGCATATCATAGGAAATGGATAAAATTGGTTATTTTCTGTCATTTAAATTTCTGAATATTAATGAATTAAATCTTGCATCCCTTTCTTTCACAATTGATTTATTTAAGGATATTTGTATCTTTTTTAATCTTTTTAATTGGAAATAATCAACTATTGTTAAAAGTCTACTTGATTAATTCATTAAGAAGTTTCTACTAAAATTATGATCGAAATCCTTATGTGATAAGGATCAAGAAGTTTGTATGAAATAGGAGAATGAAATCACTTTGTATTTGTATTAATATAGATTATAAAGTTTTGATGTGTTATGTATATGCTTATAAATACAAGATCACAACTCTCTCACAAGTTAATGTGAGAAAAGTTCAAAATTCTAAAGAGATCATGGTATCACGAGACAACTAAAGCACCACTGCAGATCAACCCTTGCTGGAATTCTTTTTTCCAGCCACCCATGTATCCCAATCAGTTTCTCCCCTCTCTAGTGTATGTTTTTTCATTTATTCCAGCCATACCAAGTCGCAACAATCCAGCCATACCTTCCCCTATACTTGTCCCCTTTACTATAAAAATTCCAGCCTGCATAATCTCCTCTTTCTGAAATTCACAACCAGAACTCTCTCCAAATTACAGCTAGACAAGTTGCAACAAGTTCAACCATAACTTCACCTCTACTCATCTCCTTTTCTCTTAATATGGAAGCCTAACATATCACCCCCTTCTGAAATTTCAAGTCACACCGTGTCTAAAAAATTCCAACCATACAAGTCCCAAAAATTCCATCCATACATCTTAAATTTCTAGCCATCATTCAATTTTTTTCTCATTATGTCTTCCAGCTCCTCTTCATCCTCCTCTTCCTCTTCTTCAATCATAATCTCTTCATTATATTCCTCTACACTAGCCACTATGTCCTCTTTAGGTTATCAACTCCTAAAACTCAACTCTACCAATTATATTTTGTGAAAAATTTTGATCACCCCATGTTAGTAGGGTGTGACTTACTCAAGTATGTTGATGGTGATAGAAAGTAGTAGTATAAGAGAGGGAATATAAATTGAATTGTATATTTGTGATAATAATAGCAGTGTATACAGGGCCCTTATATACTAGTGCAATAATAAGTGTAATTTATTCTATTTCTATCCCTAAAAATCTGTACAGTGATGCTAATTTGTCTATTGCCTTTGTTGGTTACCTTTGACTGGGGAATGATGAATAATGATGATCCCACATATCTTTCCTTTCTAACACTCACCCTCAAGTTGAGTAGTGGGATCACCGATGCTCAACTTGTCAACTACTTTGGAGAATATCCTCTCATTTACTACTTTAGTCAGAATATCCGCTAAATGATCTTCATATCGTATATATAGAAGTGTAATTACCCTGGCTTCTAATTTTTCCTTGATGAAATGTCTGTCAACCTCCACATGTTTGGTTCTATCATGTTGAACTGGATTCTTAAAAATCTGAATGGCCGCTTGATTGTCGCACATTATCTAACAAGGCTTGGATGGTGGAAAGCCAATTTTTGTTAACAGCTTCTATACCCAAAGGACTTATGTGAGGCCTCTAGTGATGCCTTGGAATTTTGCTTTAGCACATGATAGTGCCACAACCTTTTGTTTCTTGCTTCTCCATGTGACTAAATTACCCCCTACTAGATTAAAGAATCCTGATGTCGATCTTTGATCTACTGGATTTCCGACACAATCCGCATCTGTGTATGCATTGATATTCAAATGACCATGGTTTTGGAATAGAACACCATACTTGCTTGTGCCTTTAAGGTAACTTATGATCCTTTGTACCGCTTCCATGTGAGTTATTTGAGGTTGGTGCATGAATTGGCTCACTATTCCTATGGTATATGAAATATCTGGTCGAGTATGGCATGTGAGTTCACCTCTTCATTTTAAGAACAAAGTATGATCTAAATTACATTGTTGATATTCATATCTCTTCATGGCTATGGTGAATTTCCCGAACCAGGCTCTCGGGGATTGTTTGAGTCTGTAAAGAGATTTCTTCAATCTGCATACTTCTCCTTCCTCAAATCCTTCGTTGAACCCTGGTGGTGCTTCCATATAGACTTCCTCCTTCAGATCTCCAGGTAGGAAGGTATTCTTAACGTCAAAGTGATGGAGAGGTCATCCTTTCATTGCTGCCACAGAAAACCAATACTCTGATAGTGTCCATCTTGGCCACAAGTGAAAAAGTCTCTAAGTAATCATGCCATAGGTTGAGTGTATCCTTTTGTTACTAATCAAGCTTTGTATCTTTCAACAGATCCATCTGGTTTGTGTTTGATAGTGAATACCCATCGATATCTAACTGCTTTCTTCCCAGAAGGTAGTACACATCTTTCCCATGTGTTATTTTTGTTGAGAGCATCCATTTCATTTCGCATTGCCTTTTTCCAATTCTTTGACGTTATTGCCCCTTCAACTGTATTCGGAGTTTCTTCTTCACATAAGACTACTCAGAAAGCTTTTACCTCGTCTGTTAGGCTCCCCCTTGCAATATTGGTTATAGGGTACCTCGATCCTCGCTTTATTGGTTTTGGAGAGTATCTATTGGGAGGGACTCCTCTATTTCTTCTGGGTGGCAATGTTTGTGGTTCGTTGTAAGGTAGTTCTCAAGACAATTCTTCCATCGTTATTCCTTCCTGCTCACTAAGATTAGTCAAAGTTACAGGACTATTTTCAAGTTCCACTTCTCTTACCTCGGCCATCAGATTTGGGTGATTAATATCTGCTTCATTGGGCTCAATGGGCTGTACTATTGTGTGTGAAGTGATGTCAACATTACTCGACTTCTTCACTTTGCAGAGTTATTGGTAGCCAACTAAGAATGTCAACGTTGGGCTCATTCTCCCCCTGACTGCTTAGTTGGGTGCTGTAGAAGAACTCCGTCTCAAGAAAGTTACAGTTCATAGTGGTATGTATATGTCAGGTCTTGGGGTTGTAACACCGGTATCCCTTTTGGTTTATTCTGTATCCCATAAAGACACATTTTTCTGCACATGGGTCTAATGTTCTCAAGGTTTTGACTTTAATAACCCCTAGGATTTTTTATTTAATAATGAAGCCAAAAACCTTGTCTCCCACTTTCCTACAGATAAGATATAAGTTAAAAACACTAACAAGTGTTGTCAGTACCGCTTATCTAAATAGAAAAATGGTGACCACTGCAAGTATACAGTTACGATGTAGTTTTAAAAGATATGGATCCCACAGGGAATGACTAGCTCTAAAGATCAACAAGAAAAAAGGAATAAAGAAAATAAAATATTTTTGGATTTTAGTTGGGAGGATTAGAATGAAGAATGGATAGATATATGTATGGAAGACTAGAGATTCTAAATATATAGATTTTTCCTACG